>WNGS01166747.1:37129-49231 GCA_020271785.1 Procambarus virginalis
TTTGTCAATAGACAAGAGGTGTTAACCATGCAAGAGTGTCTCAACATATGTTAGTGTGTCAAAAGAAAGAGTGAGTCAACAGACAAGAATGTGTCAACAGACTAGAGTGTGACAACAGACAAGAGGGAGTCAAAGGCAAGGATGTGTCAACAGACAAGAATGTGTCGACAGACTAGAGTGTGACAACAGACAAGAGGGAGTCAACAGGCAAGAATGTGTCAACACAAATGAGTGTGATAACAGAAGAGTGTGTCATCCAGACAGGAGGGAGTCAACGGACAGAGTGTGTCAACAAACAAGAGTGTGTCAACAGACAAGAGTGTGTCAACAGACAAGAGATTGTCAACAGAGAAGAGTGTATTAACGTGCAAGAGTGTGTCAAAATATTTCGTGTGTCAACAGATAAGAGTGTGTCAACAGACTAGAGTGTGACAAAAGACCAGAGGTAGTCAACAGGCAAGAGTGTGTCAACAGACAAGAGTGTGTCAAGAGACAGAGGGAGTCAACAGACAAGATTGTGTCAACAGACAAGAGTGTGTCAACGGAAGAATGTGTCAACTGGGAAGAATGTGTGTCAAGAGACAAGAGTGTGTCAAGAGACAAGACGTGTGTCAACAGACAAGAGTTGGTCAACAGACAAGAGTGCGTTACATGCAAGAGTGTATCAACATATATTAGTGTGTCAACTGATAAGAGTGAGTCAACAGACAAGAGTGTGTCAAATGCAAGATTGAGTCAACAGACAAGAATGTGTCAACAGACTAGAGTGTGACACAGAGAAGAGGGAGTCAACAGGCAAGAATGTGTCAACAGACATGAGTGTGTCAACAGAAAGAGAGTGTCAACAGACAGGAGGGAGTCAACGGACAAGAGTGTGTCAACAAACAAGAGTGTGTCAACAGACAAGAGGTGTCAACAGGCAAGAATGTGTCAACAGACAAGAGCCTGTCAACAGACAGGAGGGAGTCAACAGACAAGAGTGTGTCAACAAACAAGAGTGTGTGAACAGAGAAGAGTGAATCAACTGGCAAGAATGGTGTCAAGAGACAAGAGTGTGTCAACAGACAGGAGTGTGTCAACAAACAAGAGTGAGTCAACAGGCAAATTGTGTCAATAGGCAGGAGTGTGTTAACAGGCAAGAGTGCGTCAACAGGACAAGAGTGCGTCAACAGAAAAGAGTGTGCCAACAGACAAGAGTTTGTCAATAGGACAAAGTGTGTTAACATGCAAGAGTGTGTCAACATATATTAGTGTGTCAACAGATAAGAGTGAGTCAACAGACAAGAGTGTGTCAATAAGCAAGAGTCAGTCAACAGACAAGAGTGGTCAACAGACTAGAGTGTGACAACAGAAAAGATGTAGTCAACAGGCAAGAATGTGTCAACAGACTGAGTGGTCAGCAGACATGATGTGTCAACAGACATGAGTGTGTCAACAGAAAAGAGTGTGTCAACAGACAGGAGGGAGTCAACGGACAAGAGTGTGTACACAAAAAAAGAGCGAGTCAACAGATAAGAGTGTGTCAACAGGCAAGAATGTGTCAACAGACAAGAGTGTGTCAACAGACAGGAGGGAGTCAACAGACAAGAGTGTGACAACAAACAAGAGCGTGTCAACAGACAAGAGTGTGTCAACAGGCAAGAATGTGTCAACAGACAAGAGTGTGTCAACAGACAAGAGTGTGTCAACCGACAAGAGTGAGTCAACAGCAAAATTGTGTCAACAGGCAAGAGTGTGTTAACAGGCTAGAGTGTGTCAACAGACAAGAGTGTGTCAACAGAAAAGAGTGTGTCAACAGACGAGAGTGTGTCAACAGACAAGAGTGAGCCAACAGAAATGAGTGTGTCAACATTCAAGAGTGTGTCAACAGACAAGAGTGTTTCAACAGACAAGAGTGAGTCAAGAGGGAAGTGTGTGTCAAACTGCCAATTATGTGTCAACGGTATGAGTGGTGTCAACAAACAAGAGTGTGTCAACATGCAAGAGTGTGTCAACAGACAAGAGTGTGTCAACAGACAGGAGGAGTCAACAGACAAAAGTGTGTCAACAGACAAGGGTGTGCCAACAGACAAGAGTGAGTCAAATGGCAAGAACGTGTGTAACAGACAAGAGTGTGTTATCAGACAAAAGTGTGCCAATAGACAAGAGTGTGTCAACAGACATATGGAGTCAACAGACAAGAGTGTGTCAACATATTAGAATGTGTCAACAAACAAGAGTGTGTCAACGAATAAGAGTGTGTCAACAGACAAGAGTTTTCAACAGACAAGAACGTGTTAACAGGCAAGAGTGTGTAATCAGACTAAATTGTGTCAACAGGCAAGAGTGTGTCAACAGGCAAGAGTGTGTCAACAGACAAGAGTATGATATCAGGCAAGAGTGTGTCAACAGAAAAGAGTGTGTCAACAGGCAAGAGTGTGTCAACAGACAAGAGTTTGTCAACAGACAAGAGTGTGTTAACAGGCAAGAATGTGTCAACATACAAGAGTGTGTCAAGATATACGAGTGTGTCAAAAGATAAAACTGTGTCTACAGACAAGAGTGTGTCAACATACAAGAGTGTGTCAACAGAAAGAGTATGTCAACAGACAGGAGGGAGTCAACGGACAAGAGTGTGTCAACAAACAAGAGTGTGTCAACAGACAAGAGTGTGTCAACAGGCAAGAATGTGTCAACAGACAAGAGTGTGTCAACAGACAGGAGGGAGTCAACAGACAAGAGTGTATCAACAGACAAGAGTGTGTCAACAGATCAGAGTGTGGCAAGAAATAAGAGTGTGTCTACAGATAAGAGTGTGTCAATATTTAAGATTGTGGCAACAGACAAGAGTGTGTCAACAGACAAGAGTGTGTCAACCGACAAGAGTGTGTCAACAGGAAAAAGTGTGACAACAGACAAGAGTGTGGCAAGAAATAAGAGTGTGTCAACAGATAAGCGTGTGTCAACGTTTAGGAGTGTGTCAGCAGGCAAGAGTGTTTCAACAGACAAGAGTGTTTCAACAGGCAAGAATGTGTCAACAGACATGAGTGTGTCAACATACAAGAGTGTGTCAACAGACATGAGTGTGTCAACAGAGTAGCGTGTGTCAACAGACAAGAGTGTGTCAACAGAGTAGAGTGTGTCAACAGACAAGAGTATGCACAGACAAGAGTGTGTCAACAGACAAGAGTGTGTCAACAGCCAATTATGTGTCAAAAGACATGAGTGTGTCAACAGACAAGAGTGTGTCAACAGGCAAGAGTGGTCAACAGACAGGAGTGTGTCAACATTAGGAGTGTGTCACAGGCAAGAGTGTGTCAACAGACAAGAGTGTGTCAACAGGCAAGAGTGTGTCAACAGACAAGAGTGTGTCAAACAGACAGGAGGAGTCAACAGACAAGAGTTTCAACAGGCAAGAATGTGTCAACAGACATGAGTGTGTCAACATACAAGAGTGTGTCAACAGACATGAGTGTGTCAACAGAGTAGCGTGTGTCAACAGACAAGAGTGTGTAAAATATAGAGGTGTTAACAGACAAGAGTGTGTCAACAGAGAATAGTGTGTCAACATATTAGAGTGTGTTAACATATTAGAGTGTGTTAACATGTTAGAGTGTGTCAACTGACAAGAGTTTATCAACAGACTACAGTGTGTCAACAGAAAGAGTGTGTCAATAGACAAGAGTGAGCCAACAGACATGAGTGTGTCAACAGTCTAGAGTGTGTCAACAGACAGGAGTGTTTTAACAGACAAGAGTGAGTCAAGAGGCAAGAGTGTGTCAACAGCCAATTATGTGTCAACAGACATGAGTGTGTCAACTGACAAGAGTGTGTCAACAGGCAAGAGTGTGTCAACAGACAAGAGTGTGTCAACAGACAGGAGGGAGTCAACAGACAAGAGTGTGTCAATAGACAAGAGTGTGTAAACAGCCAAGAGTGTGTCAAATGACAAGAATGTGTGTCATCAGGCAAGAGTGTGTCAAGAGACAAGAGTGTGTCAACAGACAAAAGTTTGTCAAATAGAAGAGTGTGTTAACATGCAAGAGTGTCTCAACTATGTAGGTGTCAAGAAAAAGAGTGAGTCAACAGACAAGAATGTGTCAACAGACTAGAGTGTGACAACAGACAAGAGGGAGTCAACAGGCAAGAATGTGTCAACAGACAAGAATGTGTCAACAGACTAGAGTGTGACAACAGACAAGAGGGGTCAACAGGCAAGAATGTGTCAACACACATGAGTGTGATAACAGAAAGAGTGTGTCATCAGACAGGAGGGAGTCAACGGACAAGAGTGTGTCAACAAACAAGAGTGTGTCAACAGACAAGAGTGTGTCAACAGACAAGAGATTGTCAACAGAGAAGAGTGTATTAACGTGCAAGAGTGTGTCAAAATATATTCGTGTGTCAACAGATAAGAGTGTGTCAACAGACTAGAGTGTGACAAAAGACAAGAGGTAGTCAACAGGCAAGAGTGTGTCAACAGACAAGAGTGTGTCAACAGACAGGAGGGAGTCAACAGACAAGATTGTGTCAACAGACAAGAGTGTGTCAACTGGAAATGTGTCAACTGGGAAGAAGTGTGTCAAGAGACAAGAGTGTGTCAAGAGACAAGAGTGTGTCAACAGACAAGAGTTGTCAACAGACAAGAGTGTGTTAACATGCAAGAGTGTGTCAACATATATTAGTGTGTCAACTGATAAGAGTGAGTCAACAGACAAGAGTGTGTCAATAGGCAAGATTGAGTCAACAGACAAGAATGTGTCAACAGACTAGAGTGTGACAACAGAGAAGAGGGAGTCAACAGGCAAGAATGTGTCAACAGACATGAGGTGTCAACAGAAAGAGAGTGTCAACAGACAGGAGGGAGTCAGGACAAGAGTGTGTCAACAAACAAGAGTGTGTCAACAGACAAGAGTGTGTCAACAGGCAAGAATGTGTCAAAGACAAGAGTGTCAACAGACAAGAGGGAGTCAACAGACAAGAGTGTGTCAACAACAAGAGTGTGTGAACAGAGAAGAGTGAATCAACTGGCAAGAATGTGTGTCAAGAGACAAGAGTGTGTCAACAGACAGGAGTGTGTCAACAAACAAGAGTGAGTCAACAGCAAAAATTGTGTCAACAGGCAGGAGTGTGTTAACAGGCAAGAGTGCGACAACAGACAAGAGTGCGTCAACAGAAAAGAGTGTGCCAACAGACAAGAGTTTGTCAATAGACAAGAGTGTGTTAACATGCAAGAGTGTGTCAACATATATTAGTGTGTCAACAGATAAGAGTGAGTCAACAGACAAGAGTGTGTCAATAAGCAAGAGTCAGTCAACAGACAAGAGTGTGTCAACAGACTAGAGTGTGACAACAGAAAGAGTAGTCAACAGGAGAATGTGTCAACAGACATGAGTGTGTCAGCAGACATGAGTGTGTCAACAGACATGAGTGTGTCAACAGAAAGAGTGTGTCAACAGACAGGAGGGAGTCACCGGACAAGAGTGTGTCACAAACAAGAGCGTGTCAACAGACAAGAGTGTGTCAACAGGCAAGAATGTGTCAACAGACAAGAGTGTGTCAACAGACTGGAGGGAGTCAACAGACAAGAGTGTGACAAAACAACAAGAGTGTCAACAGACAAGAGTGTGTCAACAGGCAAGAATGTGTCAACAGACAAGAGTGTGTCAACAGACAAGAGTGTGTCAACCGACAAGAGTGAGTCAACAGGCAAAATTGTGTCAACAGGCAAGAGGTGTTAACAGGCTAGAGTGTGTCAACAGACAAGAGTGTGTCAACAGAAAAGAGTGTGTCAACAGACGAGAGTGTGTCAACAGACAAGAGTGAGCCAACAGAAATGAGTGTGTCAACATTCAAGAGTGTGTCAACAGACAAGAGTGTTTCAACAGACAAGAGTGAATCAAGAGGGAAGTGTGTTCAACTGCCAATTATGTGTCAACAGGTATGAGTGTGTCAACAACAAGAGTGTGTCAACAGGCAAGAGTGTGTCAACAGACAAGAGTGTGTCAACAGACAGGAGGGAGTCAACAGACAAAAGTGTGTCAACAGACAAGAGTGTGCCAACAGACAAGAGTGAGTCAACTGGCAAGAACGTGTGTCAACAGACAAGAGTGTGTTATCAGACAAAAGTGTGCCAATAGACAAGAGTGTGTCAACAGACATATGTGAGTCAACAGACAAGAGTGTGTCAACATATTAGAATGTGTCAACAAACAAGAGTGTGTCAACGAATAAGAGTGTGTCAACAGACAAGAGTTTCAACAGACAAGAGCGTGTTAACAGGCAAGAGTGTGTAATCAGACTAAATTGTGTCAACAGGCAAGAGTGTGTCAACAGGCAAGAGTGTGTCAACAGACAAGAGTATGATATCAGGCAAGAGTGTGTCAACAGAAAAGAGTGTGTCAACAGGCAAGAGTGTGTCAACAGACAAGAGTTTGTCAACAGACAAGAGTGTGCAAGAATGTGTCAACATACAAGAGTGTGTCAAGATATAAGAGTGTGTCAAAAGAGAAAACTGTGTCTACAGACAAGAGTGTGTCAACATACAAGAGTGTGTCAACAGAAAGAGTATGTCAACAGACAGGAGGGAGTCAACGGACAAGAGTGTGTCAACAAACAAGAGTGTGTCAACAGACAAGATTGTGTCAACAGGCAAGAATGTGTCAACAGACAACAGTGTGTCAACAGACAGGAGGGAATCAACAGACAAGAGTGTATCAACAGACAAGAGTGTGTCAACAGACCAGAGTATGGCAAGAAATAAGAGTGTGTCAACAGGCAAGAGTATGTCAACAGACAAGAGTGTGTTAACAGACAGGAGGGAGTCAACAGACAAGAGTGTGTCAACAGACAAGAGTGTGTCAACAGAGAAGAGTGAGTCAACTGGCAAGAAAGTGTGTCAACAGACAAGAGGGTGTCATCAGACAAAAGTGTGCAATAGACAAGAGTGTGTCAACAGACATATGTGAGTCAACAGACAAGAGTGTGTCAACATATTTGAGGGTGTCAACAGACAAGAGTGTGTCAGCGAATAAGAGTGTGTCAAGAGACAAGAGCTTTCAACAGACAAGAGCGTGTTAACAGGAAAGAGTGTGTTATCAGACAAAATTGTGTCAACAGGCAAGAGTGTGTCAACAGGTAAGAGTGTGTCAACAGACAAAGAATATTTTATCAGGAAAGAGTGTGTCAACAGACAAGAGTGTGTCAACAGGCAAGAGTGTGTCAACAGACAAGAGTTTGTCAACAGACAAGAGTGTGTTAACAGCCAAGTATGTGTCAACATACAAGAGTGTGTCAAGATACAAGAGTGTGTCAAAAGATAAGACTGTGTCTACAGACAAGAGTGTGTCAACATATAAGAGTGTGTCAACAGGCAAGAGTGTGTCAACAGACAAGAGTGTGTCAACAGACAAGAGTGTGCCATCCGACAAGCGTGTGTCAACAGGCAAGAGTGTATCAACAGACCAGAGTGTGGCAAGAAATAAGAGTGTGTCTACACATTAGTGTGTGTCAACATTTAAGAGTGTGGCAACAGACAAGAGTGTGTCAACAGACAAGAGTGTGTAAACCGACAAGAGTGTGTCAACAGGGCAAAAGTGTGTCAACAGACAAGAGTGTGGCAAGAAATAAGAGTGTGTCAACAGATAAGAGTGTGTCAACATTTAAGAGTGTGTCAGCAGGCAAGAGTGTGTCAACAGACAAGAGTGTTTCAACAGACAAGAGTGTTTCAACAGACAAGAGTGTGTCAAAAGGCAAGAGTTTCAACATGCTAGAGAGTGTCAACTTATAAAAACGTGTCAACAGACAAGAGTATGTGAACAGGCAAGAGTGTGTCAACATTCAAGAGTGTGTTAACATATTAGAGTGTGTCAACTGACAAGAGTTTATCAGCAGGCTAGAGTGTGTCAATAGACAAGAGTGAGCCAACAGACAAGAGTGTCACCAGAGTAGAGTGTGTAAACATATAAGAGTGTGTTAACAGACAAGAGTGTGTCATCAGACAATAGTGTGTCAACAGACTAGAGTGTGACAACAGACAAGTGGGAGTCAACAGGCAAGAATGTGTCAACAGACATGAGTGTGACAACAGAAAGAGTGTGTCAACAGACAGGAGGGAGTCAACGGACAAGAGTGTGTCAAAAAACAAGAGTGTGTCAACAGACAAGAGTGTGTCAACAGACAAGAGATTGTCAACAGACAAGAGTGTATTAACATGCAAGAGTGTGTCAACATATATTCGTGTGTCAACAGATAAGAGTGTGTCAACAGACTAGAGTATGACAACAGACAAGAGGTAGTCAACAGGCAAGAATGTGTCAACAGACATGCGTGTGACAACAGACATGAGTGTGCCATCAGAAAGAGTGTGTCAACAGAGAGGAGAGAGTCACCGGACAAAAGTGTGTCAACAAACAAGAGTGTGTCAACAGACAAGAGTGTGTCAACAGGAAAGAATGTGTCAACAGACACGAGTGTGTCAACAGACAGGAGGGAGTCAACAGACAAGAGTGTGTCAACAGACAGGAGGGAGTCAACAGACAAGAGTGTGTCAATAGACAAGAGTGTGTCAACAGACATGAGTGTGTCAAATGGCATGAATGTGTGTCAACAGACAAGAGTGAGTCAAGAGGGAAGAGTGTGTCAACTGCCAATTATGTGTCAACAGGCATGAGTGTGTCAACAGACAGGAGTGTGTCAACAGGCAAGAGTGTGTCAACAGACAAGAGTGTGTCAACAGACAGGAGGGAGTCAACAGACAAAAGTTTGTCAACAGACAAGAGTGTGTCAACAGACAAGAGTGAGTCAACTGGCAAGAACGTGTGTCAACAGACAAGAGTGTGTTATCAGACAAAAGTGTGCCAATAAACAAGAGTTTGTCAACAGACATATGTGAGTCAACAGACAAGAGTGTGTCAACATATTAGAATGTGTCAACAGACAAGAGTGTTTCAACGAATAAGAGTGTATCAACAGACAAGAGTTTTCAACAGACAAGAGTTTTCAACAGACAAGAGCGTGTTAACAGGCAAGAGTGTGTAATCAGACTAAATTGTGTCAACAGGCAAGAGTGTGTCAACAGGCAAGAGTGTGTCAACAGACAAGAGTATGATATCAGGCAAGAGTGTGTCAACAGAAAAGAGTGTGTCAACAGACAAGAGTTTGTCAACAGACAAGAGTGTGCAAGAATGTGTCAACATACATGAGTGTGTCAAGATATAAGAGTGTGTCAAAAGAGAAAACTGTGTCTACAGACAAGAGTGTGTCAACATACAAGAGTGTGTCAACAGAAAGAGTATGTCAACAGACAGGAGGGAGTCAACGAACAAGAAAGTGTCAACAAACAAGAGTGTGTCAACAGACAAGATTGTGTCAACAGGCAAGAATGTGTCAACAGACAACAGTGTGTCAACAGACAGGAGGGAATCAACAGACAAGAGTGTATCAACAGACAAGAGTGTGTCAACAGACCAGAGTATGGCAAAAAATAAGAGTGTGTCAACAGGCAAGAGTATGTCAACAGACAAGAGTGTGTTAACAGACAGGAGGGAGTCAACAGACAAGAGTGTGTCAACAGACAAGAGTGTGTCAACAGAGAAGAGTGAGTCAACTGGCAAGAAAGTGTGTCAACAGACAAGAGTGTGTCATC
Organism: Procambarus virginalis; assembly: GCA_020271785.1. Classification (NCBI taxonomy): domain Eukaryota; kingdom Metazoa; phylum Arthropoda; class Malacostraca; order Decapoda; family Cambaridae; genus Procambarus; species Procambarus virginalis. The sequence goes on from WNGS01166747.1 coordinate 46,755, forward strand.
AGACAAAAGTGTGCAATAGACAAGAGTGTGTCAACAGACATATGTGAGTCAACAGACAAGAGTGTGTCAACATATTTGAGTGTGTCAACAGACAAGAGTGTGTCAACGAATAAGAGTGTGTCAACAGACAGGAGTTTTCAACAGACAAGAGCGTGTTAACAGGCAAGAGTGTGTCATCAGACAAAATTGTGTCAACAAGCAAGAGTGTGTCAACAGGTAAGAGTGTGTCAACAGACAAAGAATATGTTAGCAGGAAAGAGTGTGTCAACAGACAAGAGTGTGTCAACAGGCAAGAGTGTGTCAACAGACAAGAGTTTGTCAACAGACAAGAGTGTGTTAACAGCCAAGTATGTGTCAACATACAAGAGTGTGTCAAGAAATAAGAGTGTGTCTACACATTAGAGTGTGTCAACATTTAAGAGTGTGGCAACAGACAAGAGTGTGTCAACAGACAAGAGTGTGTAAACCGACAAGAGTGTGTCAACAGGGCAAAAGTGTGTCAACAGACAAGAGTGTGACAAGAAATAAGAGTGTGTCAACAGATAAGAGTGTGTCAACATTAAGAGTGTGTTAGCAGGCAAGAGTGTGTCAACAGACAAGAGTGTGTCAACAGACAGGAGGGAGTCAACAGACAAGAGTGTGTCAACAGACAAAAGATTGTGAACAGACAAGAGTGTATTAACATGCAAGAGTTTATCAACATATATACGTGTGTCAACAGATAAGAGTGTGTCAACAGACTAGAGTGTGACAACAGACAAGAGGTAGTCAACAGGCAAGAATGTGTCAACAGACATGCGTGTGACAACAGACATGAGTGTGCCAACAGAAAGAGTGTGTCAACAGAGCGGAGGGAGTCACCGGACAAAAGTGTGTCAACAAACAACAGTGTCCACAGAGAAGAGTGTGTCAACAGGAAAGAATGTGTCAACAGACAAGAGTGTGTCAACAGACAGGAGGGAGTCAAGAGACAAGAGTGTGTCAATAGACAAGAGTGTGTCAACAGACAAGAGTGTGTCAAATGGCAAGAATGTGTGTCAACAGACAAGAGTGTGTCAAGAGACAAGAGTGTGTCAACAGACAAAAGTTTGTCAATAGACAAGAGTGTGTTAACATGCAAGAGTGTGTCAGCATATATTAGTGTGTCAATAGAAAAGAGTGAGTCAACAGACAAGAATGTGTCAACAGACTAGAGTGTGACAACAGACAAGAGGGAGTCAACAGGCAAGAATGTGTCAACAGACATGAGTGTGACAACAGAAAGAGTGTGTCAACAGACAGGAGGAAGTCAACAGACAAGAGTGTGTCAACAAACAAGAGTGTGTCAACAGACAAGAGTCAGCCAACAGAAATGAGTTTGTCAACATTCAAGAGTGTGTCAATAGACAAGAGTGTTTCAACAGACAAGAGTGAGTCAAGAGGGAAGAGTGTGTCAACTGCCAATTATGTGTCAACAGGCATGAGTGTGTCAACAGACAGGAGTGTGTCAACAGGCAAGAGTGTGTCATTAGACAAGAGTGTGTCAACAGACAGGAGGGAGTCAACAGACAAAAGTTTGTCAACAGACAAGAGTGTGTCAACAGACAAGAGTGAGTCAACTGGCAAGAACGTGTGTCAACAGACAAGAGTGTGTTATCAGACAAAAGTGTGCCAATAGACAAGAGTTTGTCAACAGACATATGTGAGTCAACAGACAAGTGTGTCAACATATTAGAATGTGTCAACAGACAAGAGTGTTTCAACGAATAAGAGTGTATCAACAGACAAGAGTTTTCAACAGACAAGAGCGTGTTAACAGGCAAGAGTGTGTAATCAGAATAAATTGTGTCAACAGGCAAGAGTGTGTCAACAGGCAAGAGTGTGTCAACAGACAAGAGTATGATATCAGGCAAGAGTGTGTCAACAGAAAAGAGTGTGTCAACAGGCAAGAGTGTGTCAACAGACAAGAGTTTGTCAACAGACAAGAGTGTGCAAGAATGTGTCAACATACAAGAGTGTGTCAAGATATAAGAGTGTGTCAAAAGAGAAAATTGTGTCTACAGACAAGAGTGTGTCAACATACAAGAGTGTGTCAACAGAAAGAGTATGTCAACAGACAGGAGGGAGTCAACGGACAAGAGTGTGTCAACAAACAAGAGTGTGTCAACAGACAAGATTGTGTCAACAGGCAAGAATGTGTCAACAGACAACAGTGTGTCAACAGACAGGAGGGAATCAACAGACAAGAGTGTATCAACAGACAAGAGTGTGTCAACAGACCAGAGTATGGCAAGAAATAAGAGTGTGTCAACAGGCAAGAGTATGTCAACAGACAAGAGTGTGTTAACAGACAGGAGGGAGTCAACAGACAAGAGTGTGTCAACAGACAAGAGTGTGTCAACAGAGAAGAGTGAGTCAACTGGCAAGAAAGTGTGTCAACAGACAAGAGTGTGTCATCAGACAAAAGTGTGCAATAGACAAGAGTGTGTCAACAGAAA
>WNGS01166747.1:79003-91341 GCA_020271785.1 Procambarus virginalis
TGCCTACAGACAAGAGTGTGTCAACAGGCAAGAGTGTGTCAATAGACGAAAGTGTGTCAACAGACAAGAGTGTGTCAACCGACAAGAGTGTGTCAACAGGCAAGAGTGTACAACAGACCAGAGTGTGGCAAGAAATAAGAGTGTTATAGATAAGAGGGTGTCAACATTTAAGAGTGTGGCAATATTCAAGAGGTGTGTCAAACAGACAAGAGTGTGTCAACCGACAAGAATGTGTCAACAGGCAAGAGTGTGTGTCAACAGACAAGAGTGTGGCAAGAAAATAAGAGTGTGTCAAACAGATAAGAGTGTGTCAACCGACAAGAGTGTGTCACAGAACAGAGAGAGTAACCACAGACCAGAGTGTGGCAAGAAATAAGAGTGTGTCTATAGATAAAGAGTGTGTCAACATTTAAGAGTGTGGCAACATTCAAGAGTGTGTCAACGGACACAGTGTGTGTCAACCGACAAGAGGTGTCAACCGGCAAGAGTGTGTCAACAGACAAGACAGTGTGGCAAGAATAAGAGTGTGTCAACAGATAAGAGTGTGTCAACATTTTAGAGTGTGTCAGCAGGCAAGAGTGTATTAAACAGACAAGAGTGTTTCAACAGACAAGAGGTTTCAACAGACAAGAGTGTGTCAACAGGCAAGAGTTTCAACAGGCTAGAGAGTGAACTTATAAGAATGTGTCAACAGACAAGAGTATGTGAACAGGAAAGAGTGTGTCAACATACAAGAGTGTGTGTCAACATAGAAGAGTGGTCAATAGACATGAGTGTGTCAACAGACAAGTGTGTGTCAACAGAAAAGAGTGTTGAAACATATAAGAGTGTGTTAACAGACAAGAGTGGTGTCAACAGAAAAATAGGTGTGCAAAATATTAGAGTGTGTTAAAATATTAGAGTGTTTCAACTGACAAGAGTTTATCAACAGACTAGAGTGTGTCAACAGAGTGTGTCAATAGACAAGAGTGAGCCAACAGACATGCGTGTGTCAACAGTCAAGAGTGTGTCAACAGACAGGAGTGTTTTAACAGACAAGAGTGAGTCAAGAGGCAAGAGTGTGTGAACAGCCAATTATGTGTCAACAGACATGAGTGTGTCCACAGACATGAGTGTGTCACCAGACAGGAGGGAGTCAACAGACAAGAGTGTGTCAAAAGACAAGAGTGTGTCAACAGACAAGAGTGTGTCAACAGTCAGGATGGAGTCACCAGACAAGAGTGTGTCAAAAGACAAGAGTGTGTCAACAGACAAGAGTGTGTCAACTGGCAAGAATGTGTGTGAACAGGCAAGAGTGTGTCAACAGACAAGAGTTTGTCAACAGACATGCGTGTGACAACAGACATGAGTGTGTCAACAGAAAGAGTGTGTCAACAGACAGGAAGGAGTCACCGGACAAAAGTGTGTCAGCAAACAAGAGTGTGTCAACAGATAAGAGTGTGTCAACAGACAAGAGGGAGTCAATAGACATGAGTGTGTCAAGAAACAGGAGTGTCTCAACAGACAAGAATGATTCAACTGGCAAGAATGTGTGTCAAGGGACAAGAGTGTGTCAACAGACAAGAGTGTGTCAACAGACAAGAGTGTGTCAACAGACAAGAGTGAGTCAAGAGGCAAGAGTGTGTCAACAGCCAATTATGTGTCAACAGACTTGAGTGTGTCAACAGACAAGAGTGTGTCAACAGGCAAGAGTGTGTCAACAGACAGGAGGGAGTGAACAGACAAGAGTGTGTCAACAAACAAGAGTGTGTCAACAGACAAGAGTGAGTCAATTGGCAAGAATGTGTCAAGAGAGTAGAGTGTGTCAAGAGACAAGAGTGTGTCAAGAGACAAGAGTGTGTCAACAGACAAGAGTGAGTCAACAGACAAGAGTCTGTCAACAGACAGGAGTGTGTAAACAGACAAGAACGAGTCAACTGGCAAGAACGTGTGTCAACAGACAAGAATGTGTCATCAGACAAAAGTGTGCCAATAGACAAGAGTGTGTCAACAAGTTAGAGTGTGTCAACAGACAAGAGTGTGTCAAAGAATAAGAGTATGTCAACAGACAAGAGTTTTCAACAGACATGAGCGTGTTAACAGGCAAGAGTGTGTCAACAGACAAGAGTTTTCAACAGACAAAAGTGTGTCAACAGGCAAGAGTGTGTCAACAGGCAAGATTGTGTCAACAGACAAGAGTATGTCAACAGGCAAAAGTGTGTCAACAAACAAGAGTTTGTCAACAGACAAGAGTTTGTCAACAGACAAGAGTGTGTTAACAGGCAAGAATGTGTCAACATACAAGAGTGTGTCAAGATATAAGAGTGTGTCAAAAGATAAGCCTCTGCCTACAGACAAGAGTGTGTCAACAGGCAAGAGTGTGTCAATAGACGAAAGTGTGTCAACAGAGAAGAGTGTGTCAACCGACAAGAGTGTGTCAACAGGCAAGAATGTAACAACAGACCAGAGTATGGCAAGAAATAAGAGTGTGTCTATAGATAAGAGTGTGTCAACATTTAAGAGTGTGGCAATATTCAAGAGTGTGTCAACAGACAAGAGTGTGTCAACCGACAAGAATGTGTCAACAGGCAAGAGTGTGTGTCAACAGACAAAAGTGTGGCAAGAAAAAAGAGTGTGTCAACCCATAAGAGTGTGTCAAACGACAAGAGTGTGTCAACAGACAAGAGAGTAACAACAGACCAGAGTGTGGCAAGAAATAAGAGTGTGTCTATAGACAAGAGTGTGTCAACATTAAGAGTGTGCAACATTCAAGAGTGTGTCAACAGACAAGTGTGTGTCAACCGACAAGAGTGTGTCAACAGACAAGAGTGTGGCAAGAAATAAGAGTGTGTCAACAGATAAGAGTGTGTCAACATTTAAGAGTGTGTCAGCAGGCAAGAGTGTATCAACAGACAAGAGTGTTTCAACAGAGAGAGTGTTTCAACAGACAAGAGTGTGTCAACAGGCAAGAGTTTTAAACAGGCTAGAGAGTGTCAACTTATAAGAATGTGTCAACAGACAAGAGTATGTGAACAGGAAAGAGTGTGTCAACATACAAGAGTGTGTCAACATACAAGAGTGTGTCAATAGACATGAGTGTGTCAACAGACAAGTGTGTGTCAACAGAAAAGAGTGTTGAAACATATAAGAGTGTGTTAACAGACAAGAGTGTGTCAACAGAAAATAGTGTGTCTAAATATTAGAGTGTGTTAACATATTAGAGTGTTTCAACTGACAAGAGTTTATCAACAGACTAGAGTGTGTCAACAGAGTGTGTCAATAGACAAGAGTGAGCCAACAGACATGAGTGTGTCAACATTCAAGAGTGTGTAAACAGACAGGAGTGTTTTAACAGACAAGAGTGAATCAAGAGGCAAGAGTGTGTGAACAGCCAATTATGTGTCAACAGACATGAGTGTGTCCACAGACATGAGTGTCACCAGACAGGAGGGAGTCAACAGACAAGAGTGTGTCAAAAGACAAGAGTGTGTCAACAGACAAGAGTGTGTCAACAGTCAAGATGGAGTCAACAGACAAGAGTGTGTCAAAAGACAAGAGTGTGTCAACAGACAAGAGTGTGTCAACTGGCAAGAATGTGTGTGAACAGGCAAGAGTGTGTCAACAGACAAGAGTTTGTCAACAGACAAGAGTGTGTTAACATGCAAGAGTGTGACAACATATATAGTGTGTCAACAGATAGAGTGAGTCAACAGACAAGAGTGTTCAATAGGCAAGAGTGAGTAACAGACAAGAATGTGTCAACAGACTAGAGTGTGACAACAGACAAGAGGTAGTCAACAGGCAAAATTGTGTCAATAGGCAGGAGTGTGTTAACAGGCAAGAGTGTGTCAACAGACAAGAGTGCGTCAACAGAAAAGAGTGTGCCAACAGACAAGAGTCTGTCAATAGACAAGAGTGTGTTAACATGCAAGAGTCAAGAGTGTGTCAACATATTAGTGTAACAACAGATATGAGTGAGTCAACAGACAACAGTGTGTCAATAAGCAAGAGTGAGTCAACAGACAAGAGTGTGTCAACAGACTAGAGTGTGACAACAGAAAAGATGTAGTCAACAGGTAAGAATGTGTCAACAGACAAGAGTGTGTCAACAGACAGGAGGGAGTCAACAGACATGAGTGTGACAACAAACAAGAGTGTGTCAACAGACAAGAGTGAGTCAACTGGCAAGAATGTGTGTCAAGAGACAAGAGTGTGTCAAGAGACAAGAGTGTGTCAAGAGACAAGAGTGTGTCAACAGACAAGAGTGAGTCAACAGGCAAAATTGTGTCAACAGGCAAGAGTGTGTTAACAGGCAAAAGTGTGTAAACAGACAAGAGTGTGTCAACAGAAAAGAGTGTGTCAACAGACGAGAGTGTGTCAACAGACAAGAGTGAGCCAACAGAAATGAGTGTGTCAACATTCAAGAGTGTGTCAACAGACAAGAGTGTTTCAACAGACAAGAGTGAGTCAAGAGGGAAGAGTGTGTCAACTGCCAATTATGTGTCAACAGGCATGAGTGTGTCAACAGACAAGAGTGTGTCAACAGGCAAGAGTTTGTCAACAGACAAGAGTGTGTCAACAGACAGGAGGTAGTCAACAGACAAAAGTGTGTCAACAGACAAGAGTGTGTCAACAGACATAAGTGTGTCAACTGGCAACAACGTGTGTCAACAGACAAGAGTGTGTTATCAGACAAAAGTGTGCCAATAGACAAGAGTGTGTCAACAGACATATGTGAGTCAACAGACAAGAGTGTGTCAACATATTAGAATTTGTCAACAGACAAGAGTGTGTCAACGAATAAGAGTGTGTCAACAGACAAGAGTTTTCAACAGACAAGAGCGTGTTAACAGACAAGAGTGTGTAATCAGACAAAATTGTGTCAACAGGCAAGAGTGTGTCAACAGGCAAGAGTGTGTCAACAGACAAGAGTATGTTATCAGGCAAGAGTGTGCCAACATATAAGAGTGTGTCAACAGGCAAGAGTGTGTCAACAGACAAGAGTGTGTCAACAGACAAGAGTGTGTCAACCGACAAGAGTGGTGTCAACAGGCAAGAGTGTATCAACAGACCAGAGTGTGGCAAGAAATAAGAGTGTGTCCAGATAAGAGTGTGAAAACATTTAAGATTGTGGCAACAGACAAGAGTGTGTCAACAGACAAGAGTTGTGTCAACCAACAAGAGTGTGTCAACAGGCAAAAGTGTGTCAACAGACAAAAGTGTGGCAAGAAATAAGAGTGTGTCAACAGATAAGAGTGTGCCAACATTTAAGAGTGTGTCAGCAGGCAAGAGTGTGTCAACAGACAAGAGTGTTTCAACAGGCAAGAATGTGTCAACAGACAAGAGTGTGTCAACAGACAGGAGGGAGTCAACAGACAAGAGTGTGACAACAAACAAGAGTGTGTCAACAGACAAGAGTGAGTCAACTGGCAAGAATGTGTGTCAAGAGACAAGAGTGTGTCAAGAGACAAGAGTGTGTCAACAGACAAGAGTGAGTCAACAGGCAAAATTGTGTCAACAGGCAAGAGTGTGTAACAGGCAAAAGTGTGTAAACAGACAAGAGTGTGTCAACAGAAAAGAGTGTGTCAACAGACGAGAGTGTGTCAACAGACAAGAGTGAGCCAACAGAAATGAGTGTGTCAACATTCAAGAGTGTGTCAACAGACAAGAGTGTTTCAACAGACAAGAGTGAGTCAAGAGGGAAGAGTGTGTCAACTGCCAATTATGTGTCAACAGGCATGAGTGTGTCAACAGACAAGAGTGTGTCAACAGGCAAGAGTGTGTCAACCGACAAGAGTGTGTCAACAGGCAAGAGTGTATCAACAGACCAGAGTGTGGCAAGAAATAAGAGTGTGTCTACAGATAAGAGTGTGTCTACAGATAAGAGTGTGTCAACATTTAAGATTGTGGCAACAGACAAAAGTGTGTCAACAGACAAGAGTGTGTCAACCAACAAGAGTGTGTCAACAGGCAAAAGTGTGTCAACAGACAAAAGTGTGGCAAGAAATAAGAGTGTGTCAACAGATAAGAGTGTGTCAACATTTAAGAGTGTGTCAGCAGGGAAGAGTGTGTCAACAGACAAGAGTGTTTCAACAGGCAAGAATGTGTCAACAGACATGAGTGTGTCAACAGAGTAGTGTGTCAACAGAGTAGTGTGTGTCAACAGAAAAGAGTGTGTAAAATATAAGAGTGTGTTAACAGACAAGAGTGTGTCAACAGAGAATAGTGTGTCAACATATTAGAGTGTGTTAACATATTAGAGTGTGTCAACTGACAAGAGTTTATCAACAGACTAGAGTGTGTCAACAGAATGAGTGTGTCAACAGAAAGAGTGTGTCAATAGACAAGAGTGAGCCAACAGACATGAGTGTGTCAACAGTCTAGAGTGTGTCAACAGACAGGAGTGTTTTAACAGACAAGAGTGAGTCAAGAGGAAAGAGTGTGTCAACAGCCAATTATGTGTCAACAGACAAGAGTGTGTCAACAGGCAAAAGTGTGTAAACAGACAAGAGTGTGTCAACAGAAAAGAGTGTGTCAACAGACGAGAGTGTGTCAACAGACAAGAGTGAGCCAACAGAAATGAGTGTGTCAACATTCAAGAGTGCGTCAACGGACAAGAGTGTTTCAACAGACAAGAGTGAGTCAAGAGGAAAGAGTGTGTCAACTGCCAATTATGTGTCAACAGGCATGAGTGTGTCAACAGACAAGAGTGTGTCAACAGACAGGAGGTAGTCAACAGACAAAAGTGTGTCAACAGACAAGAGTGTGTCAACAGACATAAGTGTGTCAACTGGCAACAACGTGTGTCAACAGACAAGAGTGTGTTATCAGACAAAAGTGTGCCAATAGACAACAGTGTGTCAACAGACATATGTGAGTCAACAGACAAGAGTGTGTCAACATATTAGAATTTGAAAACAGACAAGAGTGTGTCAACGAATAAGAGTGTGTCAACAGACAAGAGTTTTCAACAGACAAGAGCGTGTTAACAGACAAGAGTGTGTAATCAGACAAAATTGTGTCAACAGGCAAGAGTGTGTCAACAGGCAAGAGTGTGTCAACAGACAAGAGTATGTTATCAGGCAAGAGTGTGCCAACATATAAGAGTGTGTCAACAGGCAAGAGTGTGTCAACAGACAAGAGTGTGTCAACAGACAAGAGTGTGTCAACCGACAAGAGTGTGTCAACAGGCAAGAGTGTATCAACAGACCAGAGTGTGGCAAGAAATAAGAGTGTGTCTACAGATAAGAGTGTGTCTACAGATAAGAGTGTGTCAACATTTAGGATTGTGGCAACAGACAAGAGTGTGTCAACAGACAAGAGTGTGTCAACCAACAAGAGTGTGTCAACAGGCAAAAGTGTGTCAACAGACAAAAGTGTGGCAAGAAATAAGAGTGTGTCAACAGATAAGAGTGTGCCAACATTTAAGAGTGTGTCAGCAGGCAAGAGTGTGTCAACAGACAAGAGTGTTTCAACAGGCAAGAATGTGTCAACAGACAAGAGTGTGTCAACAGACAGGAGGGAGTCAACAGACAAGAGTGTGACAACAAACAAGAGTGTGTCAACAGACAAGAGTGAGTCAACTGGCAAGAATGTGTGTCAAGAGACAAGAGTGTGTCAAGAGACAAGAGTGTGTCAACAGACAAAAGTGAGTCAACAGGCAAAATTGTGTCAACAGGCAAGAGTGTGTTAACAGGCAAAAGTGTGTAAACAGACAAGAGTGTGTCAACAGAAAAGAGTGTGTCAACAGACGAGAGTGTGTCAACAGACAAGAGTGAGCCAACAGAAATGAGTGTGTCAACATTCAAGAGTGTGTCAACAGACAAGAGTGTTTCAACAGACAAGAGTGAGTCAAGAGGGAAGAGTGTGTCAACTGCCAATTATGTGTCAACAGGCATGAGTGTGTCAACAGACAAGAGTGTGTCAACAGGCAAGAGTGTGTCAACCGACAAGAGTGTGTCAACAGGCAAGAGTGTATCAACAGACCAGAGTGTGGCAAGAAATAAGAGTGTGTCTACAGATAAGAGTGTGTCTACAGATAAGAGTGTGTCTACAGATAAGAGTGTGTCAACATTTAAGATTGTGGCAACAGACAAAAGTGTGTCAACAGACAAGAGTGTGTCAACCAACAAGAGTGTGTCAACAGGCAAAAGTGTGTCAACAGACAAAAGTGTGGCAAGAAATAAGAGTGTGTCAACAGATAAGAGTGTGTCAACATTTAAGAGTGTGTCAGCAGGGAAGAGTGTGTCAACAGACAAGAGTGTTTCAACAGGCAAGAATGTGTCAACAGACATGAGTGTGTCAACAGAGTAGTGTGTGTCAACAGAAAAGAGTGTGTAAACATATAAGAGTGTGTTAACAGACAAGAGTGTGTCAACAGAGAATAGTGTGTCAACATATTAGAGTGTGTTAACATATTAGAGTGTGTCAACTGACAAGAGTTTATCAACAGACTAGAGTGTGTCAACAGAAAGAGTGTGTCAACAGAAAGAGTGTGTCAATAGACAAGAGTGAGCCAACAGACATGAGTGTGTCAACAGTCTAGAGTGTGTCAACAGACAGGAGTATTTTAACAGACAAGAGTGAGTCAAGAGGAAAGAGTGTGTCAACAGCCAATTATGTGTCAACAGACAAGAGTGTGTCAACAGGCAAGAGTGTGTCAACAGACAAGAGTGTGTCAACAGACAGGAGGGAGTCAACAGACAAGAGTGTGTCAATAGACAAGAGTGTGTCAACAGACAAGAGTGTGTCAAATGGCAAGAATGTGTGTCAACAGACAAGAGTGTGTCAAGAGACAAGAGTGTGTCAACAGACAAAAGTTTGTCAATAGACAAGAGTGTGTTAACATGCAAGAGTGTCTCAACATATATTAGTGTGTCAACAGAAAAGAGTGAGTCAACAGACAAGAATGTGTCAACAGACTAGAGTGTGACAACAGACAAGAGGGAGTCAGCAGGCAAGAATGTGTCAACAGACATGAGTGTGACAACAGAAAGAGTGTGTCAACAGACAGGAGGGAGTCAACGGACAAGAGTGTGTCAACAAACAAGAGTGTGTCAACTGACAAGAGTGTGTCAACAGACAAGAGATTGTCAACAGACAAGAGTGTATTAACATGCAAGAGTGTGTCAACATATATTCGTGTGTCAACAGAAAGAGTGTGTCAACAGACAAGAGTGTGTCAAATGGCAAGAATGTGTGTCAACAGACAAGAGTGTGTCAAGAGACAAGAGTGTGTCAACAGACAAAAGTTTGTCAATAGACAAGAGTGTGTTAACATGCAAGAGTGTCTCAACATATATTAGTGTGTCAACAGAAAAGAGTGAGTCAACAGACAAGAATGTGTCAACAGACTAGAGTGTGACAACAGACAAGAGGGAGTCAGCAGGCAAGAATGTGTCAACAGACATGAGTGTGACAACAGAAAGAGTGTGTCAACAGACAGGAGGGAGTCAACGGACAAGAGTGTGTCAACAAACAAGAGTGTGTCAACTGACAAGAGTGTGTCAACAGACAAGAGATTGTCAACAGACAAGAGTGTATTAACATGCAAGAGTGTGTCAACATATATTCGTGTGTCAACAGAAAAGAGTGTGTCAACAGACTAGAGTGTGACAACAGACAAGAAGGAAGTCAACAGGCAAGAATGTGTCAACAGACATGCGTGTGACAACAGACATGAGTGTGTCAACAGAAAGAGTGTGTCAACAGACAGGAAGGAGTCACCGGACAAAAGTGTGTCAGCAAACAAGAGTGTGTCAACAGATAAGAGTGTGTCAACAGACAGGAGGGAGTCAATAGACATGAGTGTGTCACGAAACAGGAGTGTCTCAACAGACAAGAATGATTCAACTGGCAAGAATGTGTGTCAAGAGACAAGAGTGTGTCAACAGACAAGAGTGTGTCAACAGACAAGAGTGTGTCAACAGACAAGAGTGAGTCAACAGACAAGAGTGAGTCAAGAGGCAAGAGTGTGTCAACAGCCAATTATGTGTCAACAGACATGAGTGTGTCAACAGACAAGAGTGTGTCAACAGGCAAGAGTGTGTCAACAGACAGGAGGGAGTGAACAGACAAGAGTGTGTCAACAAAGAAGAGTGTGTCAACAGACAAGAGTGAGTCAAATGGCAAGAATGTGTCAAGAGAGTAGAGTGTGTCAAAAGACAAGAGTGTGTCAAGAGACAAGAGTGTGTCAACAGACAAGAGTCTGTCAACAGACAGGAGTGTGTAAACAGACAAGAACGAGTCAACTGGCAAGAACGTGTGTCAACAGACAAGAGTGTGTCATCAGACAAAAGTGTGCCAATAGACAAGAGTGTGTCAACAAGTTAGAGTGTGTCAACAGACAAGAGTGTGTCAAAGAATAAGAGTATGTCAACAGACAAGAGTTTTCAACAGACATGAGCGTGTTAACAGGCAAGAGTGTGTCAACAGACAAGATTGTGTCAACAGACAACAGTATGTCAACAGGCAAAAGTGTGTCAACAGACAAGAGTTTGTCAACAGACAAGAGTTTGTCAACAGACAGGAGTGTGTTAACAGGCAAGAATGTGTCAACATACAAGAGTGTGTCAAGATATAAGAGTGTGTCAAAAGATAAGCCTCTGCCTACAGACAAGAGTGTGCCAACAGGCAAGAGTGTGTCAATAGACGAGAGTGTGTCAACAGACAAGAGTGTGTCAACCGACAAGAGTGTGTCAACAGGCAAGAGTGTAACAACAGACCAGAGTGTGGCAAGAAATAAGAGTGTGTCTATAGATAAGAGTGTGTCAACATTTAAGAGTGTGGCAATATTCAAGAGTGTGTCAACAGAAAGAGTGTGTCAACAGACAGGAAGGAGTCACCGGACAAAAGTGTGTCAGCAAACAAGAGTGTGTCAACAGATAAGAGTGTGTCAACAGACAGGAGGGAGTCAATAGACATGAGTGTGTCACGAAACAGGAGTGTCTCAACAGACAAGAATGATTCAACTGGCAAGAATGTGTGTCAAGAGACAAGAGTGTGTCAACAGACAAGAGTGTGTCAACAGACAGAGTGTGTCAACAGACAAGAGTGAGTCAACAGACAAGAGTGAGTCAAGAGGAAAGAGTGTGTCAACAGCCAATTATGTGTCAACAGACATGAGTGTGTCAACAGACAAGAGTGTGTCAACAGGCAAGAGTGTGTCAACAGACAGGAGGGAGTGAACAGACAAGAGTGTGACAACAAACAAGAGTGTGTCAACAGACAAGAGTGAGTCAAATGGCAAGAATGTGTCAAGAGAGTAGAGTGTGTCAAAAGACAAGAGTGTGTCAAGAGACAGAGTGTGTCAACAGACAAGAGTCTGTCAACAGACAGGAGTGTGTAAACAGACAAGAACGAGTCAACTGGCAAGAACGTGTGTCAACAGACAAGAGTGTGTCATCAGACAAAGTGTGCCAATAGACAAGAGTGTGTCAACAAGTTAGAGTGTGTCAACAGACAAGAGTGTGTCAAAGAATAAGAGTATGTCAACAGACAAGAGTTTTCAACAGACATGAGCGTGTTAACAGGCAAGAGTGTGTCAACAGACAAGAGTTTTCAACAGACAAAAGTGTGTCAACAGGCAAGAGTGTGTCAACAGGCAAGATTGTGTCAACAGACCAGAGTATGTCAACAGGCAAAAGTGTGTCAACAGACAAGAGTTTGTCAACAGACAAGAGTTTGTCAACAGACAAGAGTGTGTTAACAGGCAAGAATGTGTCAACATACAAGAGTGTGTCAAGATATAAGAGTGTGTCAAAAGATAAGCCTCTGCCTACAGACAAGAGTGTGCCAACAGGCAAGAGTGTGTCAATAGACGAGAGTGTGTCAACAGACAAGAGTGTGTCAACCGACAAGAGTGTGTCAACAGGCAAGAGTGTAACAACAGACCAGAGTGTGGCAAGAAATAAGAGTGTGTCTATAGATAAGAGTGTGTCAACATTTAAGAGTGTGGCAATATTCAAGAGTGTGTCAACAGACAAGAGTGTGTCAACCGACAAGAATGTGTCAACAGGCAAGAGTGTGTGTCAACAGACAAGAGTGTGGCAAGAAATAAGAGTGTGTCAACAGATAAGAGTGTGTCAACCGACAAGAGTGTGTCAACAGACAAGAGAGTAACAACAGACCAGAGTGTGGCAAGAAATAAGAGTGTGTCTATAGATAAGAGTGTGTCAACATTTAAGAGTGTGGCAACATTCAAGAGTGTGTCAACAGACAAGTGTGTGTCAACCGACAAGAGTGTGTCAACCGGCAAGAGTGTGTCAACAGACAAGAGTGTGGCAAGAAATAAGAGTGTGTCAACAGATAAGAGTGTGTCAACATTTAAGAGTGTGTCAGCAGGCAAGAGTGTATCAACA
>WNGS01166747.1:182787-207444 GCA_020271785.1 Procambarus virginalis
GACCTCTTTGATAGCTAGGCAGAAAAGGAGGGGTGCTAAGGGGTCACCTTGTTGGACACCTTCACAGGTGTGTATTTCATGCTCCCCAAAAAGAAGCTTAGAGTCCCCACTGTAGCACGATCGGATGAACGGGTAATCAATTAATTCTAGAAAATCTTCTGCTTCATTATTCCCTGTTTTGTTCAACCAGTTTATTCGACTAAAATTAAAGTCACTCATGACATAAATACTGTTAGATCTAGATGCTCTAGATATTTCATCCCATAGCTGCTTTGCTTTCATTCTGTCTAAATTTGGTGGCCTATATATAACTCCTATTATAATGTTATTTGCTTTTTCGTTTAATTCTATCCAAATAGTTTCTGTATGTGGCTCAGTTTTGATTCCCTCTTTGAGACTACATTTCAAATTGTCCTTAACATATATGGCTACTCCCCCTCCTCGTCTAATATATCTATCTGTGTGAAATAGTTTAAATCCATTTATTTGATATTCAGCTAATAGTTCTCTATTTTCTACATTCATCCACGTTTCGGTAAGTGCAATAATATCTATTTTTTATGTGCAGACAAGAGCATTTAAATCGTTTATTTTATTTCTTAGACTTCTAGTGTTAGTGTAATATACCCTAAGTGAATTGTTATTTTGAGGCTCTTCTCATTTCCTGATCATTTTGCTAATTCTTTTCTCCCACAAACACATACTTTTATTACCTCCTTCCTCCAAATCGATTCCCATACCACTACTTACTTTACCAGAATAGTTTAGCAGATAGATCACATTTCGATGTGGATTCAAAATATAACCTATTTAAAAATATTCTAAGCAAAGCTCAGGAACGTAGTATACCATATAAATTGAATAGATCGAATACTAATGATCCAAAGTGGATAACAAATGATCTGAAGAACCTTATAGGTAAAAAGAGAGTGTGGTACAAAAGGATTAAGAATGGGGAAGTTAGTTTAGAACAGGAATTCGTGCAATTAGTTAGAAATGTTAAAAAAGAGATAAGGAAAGCAAAAAGAAACTACGAAGTTCGCATAACAGGGCAAGCGAAGACAAATCCTAAAGGGTTTTTCCAGTTATATCGAACTAAGACTAGGGAAAGGATAGGTCCATTAAAAACTGAGACAGGTCAAATAACGGATAATGACAAGGAGATGAGTAGTATTTTTAATAAATATTTTATATCTATATTTACTAAAGAGGAACTTAACAGTATGCCTTCAGCCGAACAAATATATGTGGGTGGGGACGAGGACAGGTTGAATAGTTTAGCAGTTACCAGGGAGGACGTAATTAAACAAATAGTAAAACTCAACCAAACAAATCCTGAGGCCGGATGAAGTGTTTGTCAGGGTGCTTAAAGAATACAATGAGGAGCTTTCCGTGACACTGTCTACCATATTTAATAAATCAATAGAGTTAGGTAGAGTGCCAGAGTCATGGAAGGTAGCTATTGTGGTACCAATTTTTAAGAAAGGAGATAGATCACTTGAGTCAAACTATCGGCCAATTAACCTAACGTCTATTGTGGGAAAGTTACTTGAATCGATAATTGCAAATACAATTCGTCTTCATCTTGAAAAACATAAATTAATAAATGAGTCGCAACATGGTTTTGCAAATTGCCGATCATGTATAACAAATTTGCTGTCTTCTTATTCCAGCATAGTTGAGGCAGTTGATAGTGATAAGGATTGTGATGTTGTGTACCTTGACTTTAGCGAAGCTTTTGAAACAGTGCCACATGAAAGACTGATTAAAAAATAGAGGTTCATGGTATTGGGTGTGCTATATTAAGTTGGATTAGGGCATGGCTATTCAAAAGGAAACTGAGAGTTAGAATAAATGGGATTAAGTCAGAGTGGGATAATGTTGTTAGTGGAGTACCTCAGGACTCTGTCCTGGGCCCTCTGTTGTTGACATATATATAAAAGATCTAGATTCAGGTTTGAGTAGCAGCATCTGCAAATTTGCAGATGATGCTAAAATCGGTAGGGAAATTAACACGGAAGAAGACTCACTATCACTTCAAGTTGATCTAAATAGGGTTTTGAAATTGTCAAAAGACTGGCAGATGCAGTTTAATGCTGATAAATGTAAAGTTTTGAGGCTAGGTAATGATGATAGAGTTACAAGATACGAGCTAGATGGTGTCGAGATTGTGAAGTCGGATTGCGAAAGGGATCTGGGAGTTATGATTAGTAAGAATTTAAAACAATAGGATCAATGCATGAATGTTCGTAATAAGGCAAATAGGACACTGGGATTTATTAATCGAAGCGTTAGTAACAAGACACCAGGTGTGGTTCTTCAGCTATATCTTGCTCTGGTTAGGCCCCATTTAGATTATGCAATTCAGTTTTGGTCGCCGTACTATAGAATGATATAAATCCACTTGAACGTGTCCAGCGTAGGATGACTAAGTTATTTCCCCAAATTAGAAATCTTTCATATGAAGAAAGATTAACAAAGCTTAAATTGCATTCACTGGAAAACGAAGAGTTAGGGGTTACATGATAGAGGTTTACAAGTGGATGAATGGACACAACAAAGAGGATATAATAGGGTATTAAAAGTATCAACACAAGACAGAACATGAAACAATGGGTAAAAATTGGATAAGTTTAGATTTAGGAAAGACTTGGGTAAATTCTGGTTCGGTAACAGGGTTGTTGATTTGTGGAACCAATTACTTCGTAACGTGGTGGGGTCCCTCGATTGTTTCACGTGCGGGTTGGACATGTATATGAGTGGGATTGGGTGGTTTTCGATATGAGGTACCTCGTATGGGCCAATAGGCCTTCTGCAGTGCCTTTGTTCTTATGTTCTTACAAAAACACATATGTCAATAGCACATTATATCATGTGATTCAAAATGAGGCTGGCAAGTCTGTATAAAAAGCATTATATCTTTTGTTATTATATCTGTTAAATCTGTAATAATTACAGATAATTATAATTATAATAATTATATCTGTTAAAGTGCCTGATTTTCGAAACGCTGATTTCAATAGCCTAAGAAATTGTTTGGTCAAATAGACTGGAAAGTCTTAGGTATGGGATGTGGGCCGGTATTGAGCTAGNCCCTACATGTCCACTACATGTCCACTACATGTTCATACTCCACTACATGTCCACTACATGTCCACTACATGTCCACTACATGTCCACTACATGTCCACTACATGTCCACTACATGTACATACTCCACTGCATATCCACTACATGTACATACTCCACATGTCCACTATATGTATATACTCCACTACATGTCCACTACATGTCCACTACATGTACATACTCCACTACATGTCCACTACATGTCCACTACATGTACATACT
This sequence comes from Procambarus virginalis, assembly GCA_020271785.1. Taxonomy (NCBI): domain Eukaryota; kingdom Metazoa; phylum Arthropoda; class Malacostraca; order Decapoda; family Cambaridae; genus Procambarus; species Procambarus virginalis. The sequence goes on from WNGS01166747.1 coordinate 186,139, forward strand.
CCACTACATGTACATACTCCACTACATGTCCACTACATGTACATACTCCACTACATGTACATACTCCACTACATGTACATACTCCACTACATGTACATACTCCACTACATGTACATACTCCACAACATGTCCACTACATGTCCACTACATGTACATACTCCACTACATGTCCACTACATGTCCACTACATGTACATACTCCACTGCATGTCCACTACATGTACATACTCTACTACATGTCCACTACATGTCCACTACATATACATACTCCACTGAATGTCCACTACATGTACATACTCCACTGCATGTCCACTACATGTCCAAACCATGTACATACTCCACTCCATGTCCACTACATGTCCACTACATGTCCACTACATGTACATACTCCACTACGTGTCCACTACATGTCCACTACATGTACATACTCCACTGCATGTCCACTACATGTACATACTCCACTACATGTACATACTCCACTACATGTCCACTACATGTCCACTACATGTACATACTCCATTACATGTCCACTACAGGTCCACTACATGTACTACTCCACTGCATGTCCACTACATGTACATACTCCACTACATGTCCACTACATGTACATACTCTACTACATGTCCACTACATGTCCACTACATGTACATACTCCACTGCATATCCACTACAGTCCACTACATGTACATACTCTTCTACATGTCCACTACATGTCCACTACATGTTCATACTCCACTACATGTCCACTACATGTACATACTCTACTGCATGTCCACTACATGTCCACTACATGTACATACTCCACTACATGTCCACTACATGTACATACTCCACTACATGTCCACTACATGTCCTCTACATGTACATACTCCACTACACGTCCACTACATGTACATACTCCACTGCATGTCCACTACATGTACATACTCCACTACATGTCCACTACATGTCCACTACATGTACGTACTCCACTACATGTCCACTACATGTACATACTCCACTACATGTCCACTACATGTACATACTCCACTTCATGTCCACTACATGTCCATTACATGTCCACTACATGTACATACTCCACTGCGTATCCACTACATGTACATACTCCACTACATGTCCACTACATGTACATACTCCACTACATGTACATACTCCACTACATGTCCACTACATGTACATACTCCACTACATGTCCACTACATGTCCACTACATGTCCACTACATGTCCACTACATGTACATACTCCACTGCATGTCCACTACATGTACATACTCCACTACATGTTCACTACATGTACATACTCCACTGCATGTCCACTACATGTACATACTCCACTACATGTACATACTCCACTACATGTCCATACTCCACTGCATGTCCACTACATGTCCACTACATGTACATACTCCACTACATGTACACTACATGTACATACTCCACTACATGTCCACTACATGTCCACTACATGTACATACTCCACTACGTGTCAACTACATGTCCACTACATGTACATACTCCACTGCATGTCCACTACATGTACATACTCCACTACATGTCCACTACCTGTACATACTCCACTACATGTCCACTACATGTACATACTCCACTACATGTACATACTCCATTACATGTCCACTACATGTCCACTACATGTCCACTACATGTACATACTCCACTACATGTCCACTACATGTTCACTACATATACATACTCCACTGCATGTCCACTACATGTACATACTCCACTACATGTCCACTACATGTACATACTCTACTACATGTCCACTACAAGTCCACTACATGTACATACTCCACTGCATGTCCACTACATGTCCACTACATGTACATACTCCACTACATGTCCACTACATGTACATACTCTACTGCATGTCCACTACATGTACATACTCCACTACATGTCCACTACATGTATATACTCCACTACATGTCCACTACATGTCCACTACATGTACATACTCCACTACATGTCCACTACATGTCCACTACATGTACATACTCCACTACATGTCCACTACATGTCCACTACATGTACATACTCCACTGCATGTCCACTACATGTACATACTCCACTACATGTCCACTACATGTAGATACTCCACTACATGTCCACTACATTCTCCACTACATGTACATACTCCACTACATGTCCACTACATGTCCACTACATGTCCACTACATGTACATACTCCACTACATGTCCACTACATGTCCACTACATGTCCACTACATGTACATACTCCACTGCATGTCCACTACATGTACATACTCCACTACATGTCCACTACATGTACATACTCTACTACATGTTCACTACATGTCCACTACATGTACATACTCCACTGCATGTCCACTACATGTACATACTCCACTGCATATCCACTACATGTCCACTACATGTACATACTCCACTACATGTACATACTCCACTACATGTACATACTCCACTGCATGTACATACTCCACTACATGTACATACTCCACTACATGTCCACTACATGTCCACTACATATACATACTCCACTACGTGTCCACTACATGTCCACTACATGTACATACTCCACTGCATGTCCACTACATGTACATACTCCACTACATGTCCACTACATGTACATACTCCACTACATGTACATACTCCACTACATGTCCACTACATGTCCACTACATGTACATACTCCACTACATGTCCACTACATGTCCACTACATGTACATACTCCACTGCATGTCCACTACATGTACATACTGCACTACATGTCCACTACATGTCCACTACATGTACATACTCCACTGCATGTCCACTACATGTTCACTACATGTACATACTCCACTACATGTCCACTACATGTACATACTCCACTGCATGTCCACTACATGTCCACTACATGTACATACTCCACTACATGTCCACTACATGTACATACTCCACTACATGTCCACTACATGTACATACTCCACTACATGTCCACTACATGTACATACTCCACTACATGTCCACTACATGTACATACTCCACTGCATGTCCACTACATGTCCACTACATGTTCATACTCCACTACATGTCCACTACATGTACATACTCCACTGCATGTCCACTACATGTCCACTACATGTACATACTCCCCTACATGTCCACTACATGTACATACTCCACTACCCAACCTAACCTAACCTATAAAGATAGGTTAGGTTAGGTTAGGTAGGGTTGGTTAGGTTCGGTCATATAACTACGTTAATTTTAACTCCAAAAAAATTTGACCTCATACATAATGAAATGGGTAGCTTTATCATTTCATAAGAAAAAAATAGAGAAAATATGTTAATTCATGAAAACTTGGTTTATTAGGCAAATCGAATCTTGCATAGTAGGCTGAGAAGTGCGTTCTGGCTACTAGGTACGACATATATATATATATATATATATATATATATATATATATATATATATATATATATATATATAATATATATATATATATATATATATATATATTATATATATATATATATATATATATATTACATACCCTGCATGTAATCAATACTGTAACTTTTTTGTGTAATGACATTTTCAAATAAAGTTAGATAAATATACACACATACCAAAAGAATAGGGGTGGTAGGAGAAGAAAATATCAAAGTGTTCAGTGAGGATCCACAAGGTCTTCTCTGAGTACTCTTTATTTTCTTCTCCGAGGCTATGGGTCCCTACACTTACACCAGAGGTGGTACCCATATATATATATATATATATATATATATATATATATATATATATATATATATATATATATGTGAGAAAGCTGCATGAACGCGCAAGCCATATATCACTTAGAACTCTTTGACCCGGCCAGGATTCGAACCCATGCCGTCCAGGATCACCCCTAAACGTACACAGTACCGTGACCACCGCACCAATGATCGTCTAAGACGATCATTGGTGCGGTGGTCACGGTACTGTGTACGTTTAGGGGTGATCCTGGACGGCATGGGTTCGAATCCTGGCCGGGTCAAAGAGTTCTAAGTGATATATATATATATATATATATATATATATATATATATATATATATATATATATATATATATATATATACACTTCGGAGCTGATCAAGCAGGTGGGGCGGCCAACCACAGGGAAACAGCAAAATCTCTCAAATACAGGTGACTGGCAGGTCAATACCTCTTTGTTCCCATAGCGTCTGAGACGCATGGCCCCTGGGCAAGAGTGCCTTGGGATTTCTCAAGGAATTGGGTTCCAAGCCCATTGACGTCACCAGAGACCCAAGGGCTAGCAGTTTTTTGTTTCAGCGCCTCAGTGTGGCGATCCAGAGGGGAAATGCTTGCTGCGTCCTCGGTTCCTGTCCGGAAGCGGAGGAGCTTTAAGAGATCCATAACCTTTAGGCATTTGTCTTGTATGTTTTGTAACCTTTAAATACACAATAAAGCATAAAATAAAAACAGAAATATATGAGATTAGACAAAAAATGATGGATTTATAGATAGAGCTAGTACATACAATACCTAAAGACACTATTACGCAAAGCGTTTCGGGCATGAAAAAGATTAATGACTAAAGCTTAATACTAATTGAGTATAAAGAATAAAATATGTTGAGAACAAATAAAAATAGAGGTAAAAAAAAGGGGGGAACATGGCTGGAAAAGCAGCACATATACAATTAGGTCGACAAACAGCGTTGATTAAAACAACAGACATGGATTGACAATAGAGGGTAAAATAGGTTACAGGGAATTTATTATGTAGTACTTCGTTTTTATCTTAAACTGGTTGAGAGAGGTACAGTCTTTAACATGGTTGGGAAGGTCATTCCACATTCTGGGTCCCTTGATTTATAAAGCATTTCTAGTTTGATTAAGTCGTACTCTTGGAATATCAAAACTGTATTTGTTTCTGGTGTGGTGCTCATGGGTTCTGCTACAATCTTTAATGAAGCTTTTGAGGTCAGGATTGGCATTACAGTTCAGCGTTTTATATATGTATAATACACATGAGAGAATGTGCAGTGACTTAATATCTAACATATTCAGAGATTTGAGTAAGGGCACCGAGTGATGTCTGGGGCCAGAGTTGGATATTGTCCTAACAGCAGCTTTGTGTTGAGTAATTAGAGGACGTAAATGATTTTGTGTAGTAGAACTCCAAGCACAAATACCATACTTGAGATATAGATAGATCGGGGAGTAATAAAGAGTCACAAGGGCAGGGCGGGGTACATAATATCTGATCTTAGAAAGAATGCCAACAGTTTTTGAAACTTTTTTTGATATATTTAGAATGTGTCCATGGAAATTCAGCTTGTGGTCAATGAGAACGCCAAGGAACTTGCCATCTAATTTGTTACCAATTTGGTTATTGTTTATTTTGAGATTTATTTGATTAGAGGATTTATTGCCAAACAGAATATAGAAAGTTTTGTCAATGTTAAAGGTGAGTTTGTTGGCAGTTAGCCAAAGATGGACTTTATTTAGCTCAGTATTTACTGTGGCATTTAGAGCAAGGGGGTCAGGACTGGAGTAAATGAAGGTTGTGCCGTCAACAAATAGAATTGGTTCTGTTTTCACACAGATAGATATATTAGACGAGGAGGGGGAGTAGCCATATATGTTAGGGACAATTTAAAATGTAGTCTCAAAAAGGGAATCAAAACTGAGCCACAAATATTATTATAATAGGAGTTATATATAGGCCACCAAATTTAGACAGAATGGAGGCAAAGCATCTATGGGATGAAATTTCTAGAGCATCTAGATCTAACAATATTTATGTCTTGGGTGACTTTAATTTTAGTGGAATAAATTGGGTGAACAAAACAAGGAATAATGAAGCAGAAGACTTTCTAGAATTAATTGACAATTGCTTTCTTACGCAACATATTAAGGAACCAACGCAGGGAAATAATATTTTAGATTTAGTGTTAACTAACAGGGAAACACAAATTAAGGACATGGAAATAGGGAGTGAGCTAGGGATCAGCGATCATAAAGAAATCAGATTTAGCATAGAATGTAATAGATCTGTAGAAGAAAATTCTGTTAAAGTGCCTGATTTTCGAAAAGCTGATTTCAATAGCCTAAGAAATTTTTTGGGTCAAATAGATTAGAATGTCTTGGGAATGGGGTGTGGGTTAGATGTGAACCCAGCGACAGGTGACGGAAAAAGGGGATTTAAGAACATAAGAACAAAGGCAACTGCGTAAGGCCTATTGGCCCATACGAGGCAGCTCCTATCTATAACCACCCAGTCCCACTCATATACATGTCCAACCCGCGCTTGAAACAATCGAGGGACCCCACCTCCACCACGTTACGCGGTAATTGGTTCCACAAATCAACAACCCTGTTACTGAACCAGTATTTACCCAATTCTTTCTTAAATCTAAACTTATGCAATTTATACCCATTGTTTCGTGTTCTGTCTTGTGTTGATACTTTTAATACCCTATTAATACCCATTCACTGCCTTTCCAGTGAATGCAACTGAAGCTTTCTAATCTAATGAAGCAACTATTCTTTCTTCATATGAAAGATTTCTAATTTGGGGAATTAACTTTGTCATCCTACACTGGACACGTTCAAGTGAATTTATATCCATTCTATAGTACGGCGACAAAAACTGAACTGCATAATCTAAATGGGGCTTAACCAGAGCTAGATATAGCTGAAGAACCACACCAGGTGTCTTGTTACTAACGCTTCGATTAATAAATCCCAGTGTCCTATTTGCCTTATTACGAACATTCATGCATTGATCCTTTTGTTTTAAATTCTTACTAATCATAACTCCCAGATCCCTTTCGCAATCCGACTTCGCAATCTCAACACCATCTGGCTCGTATCTTGTAACTCTATCATCATTACCTAGCCTCAGAACTTTACATTTATCAGCATTAAACTTCATCTGCCAATCCTTTGACCATTTCAAAACCCTATTTAGATCAACTTGAGGTAGTGAGTCTTCTGCCGTACTAATTTTCCTACCGATTTCTGTATCATCGGCAAATTTGCAAATGTTGCTACTCAAACCTGAATCTGAATCATTTATATATATTATAAACAACAGAGGTCCCAGGACAGAGCCTTGAGGCAATCCACTTACAACATTTTCCCACTGTGATTTGACTCCATTTATACTAACTCTCTGTTTCCTTTGGTATAGCCATGCCCTAATCCAGCTTAATATAGGACCCCCAATACCATGATCCTCTATCTTTTTAATCAGTCTTTCATTTGGCACTGTATCAAAAGCTTTGCTAAAGTCAAGGTACACAACATCACAATCCTTTCCACTATCAACTGCCTCAACTATGCTAGAATAAAAAGATAACAAATTTGTTAAACATGAACGGCCATTTATAAAACCATGTTCCGACTCAATTATTAATTTATGTTTTTCAAGATGAAGACGAATTTTATTTGCAATTATAGATTCGAGTAACTTTCCCACAATAGACGTTAGGCTAATTGGTCGATAGTTTGACGCAAGTGATCTATCTCCTTTCTTAAAAACTGGTATCACATTAGCAACTTTCCATTACTCTGGTACTCTGCCTGACTCTATTGATTTATTAAATATGATAGACAGTGGGTCGCAAAGCTCCTCTTTGCATTCTTTAAGCACCCTGGCAAACACTTCGTCCGGCCCTGGGGATTTGTTTGGTTTGAGTTTTACTATTTGTTTAAGAACATCCTCCCTGGTAACTGCTAAATTAGTTAACCTGTCCTCGTCCCCACCCACATAGACTTGTTCCGCTGAAGGCATATTGTTAAGTTCCTCTTTAGTAAATACAGATATAAAATATTTATTATAAATACTACTCATCTCTTTATCACTATCTGTTATTTGACCTGTCTCAGTTTTTAATGGACCTATCCTTTCCCTAATCTTTGTCCGGTATAACTGGAAAAAACCTTTAGGATTTGTTTTTGCTTGCTCTGCTATGCGAACTTCATAGTTTCTTTTTGCTTTCCTTATCTCTTTTTTAGTATTTCTAACCAGTTGTACGAATTCCTCTTATAAACAGACTTTCCCATTCTTAATCCTTTTGTACCACGCTCTCTTTTTACCTATAAGGTTCTTCAGATCCTTTGTTATCCACTTTGGATCATTAGAATTCGATATATTCAATTTATATGGTATACTACATTCCTGGGTTGGGTTAGAATATTTTTAAATAGGTTATATTTTGAATCCACATCGAAAACCCCTTATAAGTCACCTATCGCTGGGTTCACGTCTCGCTCCAAGACCGGCCCACAACCCATACCCAAGACTTTCTAATCAATTTGACCCAAAAAATTTCTTAGGCTATTGAAATCAGCTTTTCGAAAATCAGGCACTTTAACAGAATTTTCTCCTACAGATCTATTCCATTCAATGCTAAATCTGATTTCTTTATGATCACTGTTCCCTAGCTCACTCCCTATTTCGATGTCCTTAATTTGTTTTTCCCTGTTAGTTAACACTAAATCTGAAATATTATTTCCCCGCGTTGGTTCCTTAATGTGTTGCGTAAGAAAGCAATCGTCAATCGTTTAGCTCTCTCTAAACAAAACAGACATTATTGCTGCCTACAGAGTAGGCAAAATGAACCTATCAGGACAAAACCAGCGGAAAATTCGCCTGAAATTGGCCTCCCAGTCCACGAAATCGCATCTTGTCCGGACAGCTGCATCCCAACGAAAGGGATCTACATAACAAGTGCTTGACTAGAAAAGGACAGTACCTCCTCTACCGCCTGCGTCAAATCCGTCATCAAAACCCAGACGCGATTCATCAGTGCTTCGTTAGAGATGGCTTGATCAAAGTAATAAAGACATCATCTGGTAAAATGTTTACAATTGCTAATGAGGATAACCTTAACACTTTCCTCAACCAATGTGGTTTGTCTCACTTTATTATCACTCCCAATGAGTCAACATAATTAACCCCCTTATCACCTAGTGCGGGCTAGGTATCCTAATGTCTCTTTGTTTCACTTTTTAAATTAATTTTTAATTTACTTTTTACTAGTCATTTATTGGACTTAATTAACTGAATGCTTTAATATTTCTTTAGATCTTATTAATTATACGATCATAACTAAACTACTTTTAGTTAATAATCTTTAGCTTAAATTTGCCAATGTTTATTATTCAACTTTTTTCTTGGATTTCATATGCTACCTAGGTTGCCTAGCCTTGCCTTACTCCCTTATTCCATTGTACCCCTGGCTTTGCCTGTGTCTAGCCCCTTGTAAGCTACCTCATTTTTTCTTTTTTTGTTCATGTTGTGTTTATTTTGTATAGTCTTGTTTATATATTTTTCCCCTCTTTTATATCAAAATTCTATTTTGCAATTTGCCATTCTTGCCTTGTTTTCCTGCAACCAGCCCTTTTATGCAGACAAGTATAGACCCAGAACTTAACCTCTTATCCACTATATATGACAATCATCACTTTAATGATCAAAATTGCAGATATTTTACAGCAACATGATGTAAACAATGTATTAACACATAATCACAATATCTCTGTAATCAACTTGAACGTTAGATCCATAGGTAAACACTTCGATGATGTTAGTGCCTTGATTGAAACTATTGACAACAAATTCTCTTTTATTATTCTTACTGAAACATGGTTGAAAGAGGATACTACTCAACTCTTTAACATGCCTAACTACTCGGCAATTCACAACTGTCGTCAAATTCAGAGAGGTGGTGGTACTGCTCTTTACTACCACCAAGAACTAATATGCTTAAAAGTAATTAGAACTAGAGACTGCTGTGGGGAGTATATCTTCGCCAGTTTCAGAGTCAAGGGTGCCGAGTCTGTCCTGTCTGTGGGTGCAGTCTATAAATTCCTAACACTGATGTGTCTGAATTCAACTCAAACCTTAGAAATCTAATACTAGAAAACAAACCGAACAAAAACCATCTAATTATCACAGGGGACTTTAATATTGACCTCTGCGAGCCTGAACACCCTACTGCTATTAGCTTCCTCAACTGTATGAATTCCTGCTTCCTCATACCCTTAATCACTAGACCTACTAGAATCACTGATAGTACTGCCACGACTCTAGATCACATCTGGACCAACATAATCTCTCCGCTTACTTCAGGTATAATCACTGATAGCACTACAAACCATTACCCCACATTTCTCTTGACTAACATTAACAAACCACCTTTAGAGTAAGGGAGTTAAGCTTTAGGCTGCACAATGATACTGCTATAGACAATTTTATAACTGCTGCTGATAATGTCAACTAAGAGTCCGAGTTAGGTAACATAGGGGACATCAACCTAGCAGTGCAATCTTTTCTTCAAAATACTCTTAGCCTTTATAACACCCACTGTCCTATGCCTACAAAACAAGTCACAACCAAAAGGCTTAAAAATCCTTGGCTTACAAAGGGAATACTTAAATCCATTAATAAAAAACATGACCTTGAGAAGAAGTATAGTTTAGGAACCGTCTCCAAAGAATTCTCAAAGAATTACTCGTTATTGCTATCTAAAATAATTAGACGAGCCAAAACTAAATACTACGAAGATAAATTTACCCAAATAAAGAGCAACATCAAAAAAACTTGGAGCACAATTTCTCAAATATTGCGATCAAAGTAGATTTTAAATAACAAACCAACACTCCTATCCAAAAACGATGGTCAGCTTTCAGCCTCTGATTCTGCTATTGAGTTCAATAGGTTCTTCTCTTCCATTGGGTTATCCCTTGCAAACGATATTCCATCTTCCAGTACTGATGTTAAGGACTATCTTAAGGTAACTATCCACAGTCTCTGTACCTAAACCCTACTAATTCCTCTGACGTCAATGAGATAATCTTTAAAACCAAGTCTAGTGCCCTTGAAGAGATACCAACTTTAATTTACAAAAAAGCCTCCAGATCTTTAGCCCCGCTATTGCAGTGCTCTTCAACAAGTCACTTGAACTCCAAACTTTTCCAGATATTCTAAAAAAAGCGAGAGTAACCCCTGTCCACAAATGTGGTGATCTCACAGATGTTAACAACTACAGATCCATATCAATCCTGCCTAACTTGTCAAAAATATTTGAAAAACTAATCTACAAGCAGCTTTACTCTTATCTAGCCAAACACAATATACTTAGCTCTTGTGAATATGGCTTCAGACCCAAAAAAAGCACTAACCATGCACTTTTTAGTATGATTAACTTGATTCATGCAGCTCTTGATAAAAATGAGTTCCCTGTTGGGTTATTTGTGGGCCTGCGTAAGGCTTTTGATACTGTCAACCACCAAAACTTTCTTCTTAAATTACATCATTATGGAGTCAGAGTACACTCCCTGCAATACCTCAAATCTTACCTTTCTGACAGACTCCAGTATGTTTCTGTGAATAATTCAATTTCTCCCACCCTACCCATCAACATTGGTGTTCCTCAGGGCAGCATACTTGGCCCTATCCTCTTTCTCATCTACATTAATGAGCTTCCAAATGCCTCCCAATACTTCAAACCAATTCTATTTGCTGACGACACAACCTTCATTTACTCCAGTCCTGACCCCCTTGCTCTAAATGCCACAGTAAATACTGAGCTAAATAAAGTCCATCTTTGGCTAACTGCCAACAAACTCACCCTTAACATTGACAAAACTTTCTTTATTCTGTTTGGCAATAAATCCTCTAATCAAATAAATCTCAAAATAAACAATACCCAAATTTGTAACAAATTAGATAGCAAATTCCTTGGCGTTCTCATTGACCACAAGCTGAATTTCCTGGACACATTCTAAATATATAAAAAAAAGTTTCAAAAACTGTTGGCATTCTTTCTAAGATCAGATATTATGTACCCCGCCCTGCCCTTGTGACTCTCTATTACTCCCCGATCTATCTATATCTCAAGTATGGTATTTGTGCTTGGGGTTCTACTACACAAAATCATTTACGTCCTCTAATTACTCAACACAAAGCTGCTGTTAGGACAATATCCAACTCTGGCCCCAGACATCACTCGGTGCCCTTACTCAAATCTCTGAATATGTTAGATATTAAGTCACTGCACATTCTCTCATGTGTATTATACATATATAAAACGCTGAACTGTAATGCCAATCCTGACCTCAAAAGCTTCATTAAAGATTGTAGCAGAACCCATGAGCACCACACCAGAAACAAATACAGTTTTGATATTCCAAGAGTACGACTTAATCAAACTAGAAATGCTTTATAAATCAAGGGACCCAGAATGTGGAATGACCTTCCCAACCATGTTAAAGACTGTACCTCTCTCAACCAGTTTAAGATAAAAACGAAGTACTACATAATAAATTCCCTGAAACCTATTTTACCCCTCTATTGTCAATCCATGTCTGTTGTTTTAATCAACGCTGTTTGTCGACCTAATTGTATATGTGCTGCTTTTCCAGCCATGTTCCCCCCTTTTTTTACCTCTATTTTTATTTGTTCTCAACATATTTTATTCTTTATACTCAATTAGTATTAAGCTTTAGTCATTAATCTTTTTCATGCCCGAAACGCTTTGTGTAATAGTGTCTTTAGGTATTGTATGTACTAGCTCTATCTATAAATCCATCATTTTTTGTATAATCTCATATATTTCTGTTTTTATTTTATGCTTTATTGTGTATTTAAAGGTTACAAAACATACAAGACAAATGCCTAAAGGTTATGGATCTCTTAAGGCTCCTCCGCTTCCGGACAGGAACCGAGGACGCAGCAAGCATTTCCCCTCTGGATCGCCACACTGAGGCGCTGAAACAAAAAAATGCAAGCCCTTGGGTCTCTGGTGACGTCAATGAGCTTGGAACCCAATTCCTTGACAAATCCCAAGGCACTCTTGCCCCAGGGGCCATGCGTCTCAGACGCTATGGGAACAAAGAGGTATTGACCTGCCAGTCACCTGTACTTGAGTGATTTTGCTGTTTCCCTGTGGTTGGCCGCCCCACCTGCATGATCAGCTCCGAAGTGTACATAGGTGTCAGCCAGGGTGGATACACATGTGTAGTCCCACACCAACTGTCTACCCTCCTTCCATGAGTATATGGTGATGCCATCAGGGCGAAGTGCGGGGAAATCCGGGTTTTGGACCCCTAGGATGCGAGGTTCTCTCTCCGCTGGGCACCTAGCTGAGACGAGGCTTCTCTTGATGATGTCATTGACCTCGTTGTGTCTTGCATGCCAGCCCTTTGTGCTTCCGCAATGCAACCCATGCAGTCCGTATTGGTCTGCTTCCACCCTGTTGCAAATACACTTGTATTCAGTGTGAATTGGGGCACCAAGGTGGAGGGCCACTGCTACACGAAGGGATTCTGGATCTAGGCGCGTGCCCATTGCTGACATGGGTACTGCCAGGAGGAAGTCTCCTGCACGGGGGGCACGCACTGCTCTGAGGCGGGCTTTCTCCTTGTCTGATGTTGCGGCGCTGAGCATGGCATCAGCTACTTTTTCCACTAGAGGGTGGTTCCAGCCGGACTGTTTGTGTTGTTTTGTTTGCTCTATAATGGTTGCTGGGGCTGCAAGAACGTCCCACTGATTTGAACATTCAGTGAAAGCAGGATCGTGTATTCGTGCTGAATCTCTCAGGGTTGCAGGTAAGATATCTCTGACGAGGTCGTGCGATGCGTGGGAGGAGGAAAGGAAGGCTGGTAGAGCAATTTGGGAGGCTGTGCGGACACCAAGGACGCCGAGTCTTACAGGAAGGGTTGCTTGCTCCCACTGAGAGTCGTCCAATGGCAGGTTCAGGACTTCACCAGCATGGACCTCAGAAGGGTGTCATACACATTTAACTTAGGGCTGCTGTAGGATGGAGAACATCTCAGAAAGTAGGTCAACTTAGGGAGAGACAGGCATCTTGTGAGGAGAAAGAGAGCATCATGGGCATCAATCTTGTCAATCCTGTCCAGCATTCTCTTTAGATCAGTGATTTTTGCAGCCAGGACCTCCTCGATTACTCGTGGGCCAATGGGGGCACCCCGGAGAGTGCAGTCCAGTGGCTCGACAACGAGAATGTCTGGAAGAACATTTTGTATTTGCCCAGTGATGTCTGGGTTGCGGGAGATTATTTCACACTTGGATGCATTGAGAATGAGGCCTAAGGCTGCTCCCTGCTCCTGGATTTTCCTTATATCCTCCAAAATGGTTTCCGGGGTTCCAGCGAGAGTGCCATCATCCAGGTACCAGATGTTTAGCTCGCTTGTCAGACTATCAGTGACCTCTTTGATAGCTAGGCAGAAAAGGAGGGGTGCTAAGGGGTCACCTTGTTGGACACCTTCACAGGTGTGTATTTCATGCTCCCCAAAAAGAAGCTTAGAGTCCCCACTGTAGCACGATCGGATGAACGGGTAATTCAATTAATTCTAGAAAATCTTCTGCTTCATTATTCCCTGTTTTGTTCAACCAGTTTATTCGACTAAAATTAAAGTCACTCATGACATAAATACTGTTAGATCTAGATGCTCTAGATATTTCATCCCATAGCTGCTTTGCTTTCATTCTGTCTAAATTTGGTGGCCTATATATAACTCCTATTATAATGTTATTTGCTTTTTCGTTTAATTCTATCCAAATAGTTTCTGTATGTGGCTCAGTTTTGATTCCCTCTTTGAGACTACATTTCAAATTGTCCTTAACATATATGGCTACTCCCCCTCCTCGTCTAATATATCTATCTGTGTGAAATAGTTTAAATCCATTTATTTGATATTCAGCTAATAGTTCTCTATTTTCTACATTCATCCACGTTTCGGTAAGTGCAATAATATCTATTTTTTATGTGCAGACAAGAGCATTTAAATCGTTTATTTTATTTCTTAGACTTCTAGTGTTAGTGTAATATACCCTAAGTGAATTGTTATTTTGAGGCTCTTCTCATTTCCTGATCATTTTGCTAATTCTTTTCTCCCACAAACACATACTTTTATTACCTCCTTCCTCCAAATCGATTCCCATACCACTACTTACTTTACCAGAATAGTTTAGCAGATAGATCACATTTCGATGTGGATTCAAAATATAACCTATTTAAAAATATTCTAAGCAAAGCTCAGGAACGTAGTATACCATATAAATTGAATAGATCGAATACTAATGATCCAAAGTGGATAACAAATGATCTGAAGAACCTTATAGGTAAAAAGAGAGTGTGGTACAAAAGGATTAAGAATGGGGAAGTTAGTTTAGAACAGGAATTCGTGCAATTAGTTAGAAATGTTAAAAAAGAGATAAGGAAAGCAAAAAGAAACTACGAAGTTCGCATAACAGGGCAAGCGAAGACAAATCCTAAAGGGTTTTTCCAGTTATATCGAACTAAGACTAGGGAAAGGATAGGTCCATTAAAAACTGAGACAGGTCAAATAACGGATAATGACAAGGAGATGAGTAGTATTTTTAATAAATATTTTATATCTATATTTACTAAAGAGGAACTTAACAGTATGCCTTCAGCCGAACAAATATATGTGGGTGGGGACGAGGACAGGTTGAATAGTTTAGCAGTTACCAGGGAGGACGTAATTAAACAAATAGTAAAACTCAAACCAAACAAATCCTGAGGGCCGGATGAAGTGTTTGTCAGGGTGCTTAAAGAATACAATGAGGAGCTTTCCGTGACACTGTCTACCATATTTAATAAATCAATAGAGTTAGGTAGAGTGCCAGAGTCATGGAAGGTAGCTATTGTGGTACCAATTTTTAAGAAAGGAGATAGATCACTTGAGTCAAACTATCGGCCAATTAACCTAACGTCTATTGTGGGAAAGTTACTTGAATCGATAATTGCAAATACAATTCGTCTTCATCTTGAAAAACATAAATTAATAAATGAGTCGCAACATGGTTTTGCAAATTGCCGATCATGTATAACAAATTTGCTGTCTTCTTATTCCAGCATAGTTGAGGCAGTTGATAGTGATAAGGATTGTGATGTTGTGTACCTTGACTTTAGCGAAGCTTTTGAAACAGTGCCACATGAAAGACTGATTAAAAAAATAGAGGTTCATGGTATTGGGTGTGCTATATTAAGTTGGATTAGGGCATGGCTATTCAAAAGGAAACTGAGAGTTAGAATAAATGGGATTAAGTCAGAGTGGGATAATGTTGTTAGTGGAGTACCTCAGGACTCTGTCCTGGGCCCTCTGTTGTTGACAATATATATAAAAGATCTAGATTCAGGTTTGAGTAGCAGCATCTGCAAATTTGCAGATGATGCTAAAATCGGTAGGGAAATTAACACGGAAGAAGACTCACTATCACTTCAAGTTGATCTAAATAGGGTTTTGAAATTGTCAAAAGACTGGCAGATGCAGTTTAATGCTGATAAATGTAAAGTTTTGAGGCTAGGTAATGATGATAGAGTTACAAGATACGAGCTAGATGGTGTCGAGATTGTGAAGTCGGATTGCGAAAGGGATCTGGGAGTTATGATTAGTAAGAATTTAAAACAATAGGATCAATGCATGAATGTTCGTAATAAGGCAAATAGGACACTGGGATTTATTAATCGAAGCGTTAGTAACAAGACACCAGGTGTGGTTCTTCAGCTATATCTTGCTCTGGTTAGGCCCCATTTAGATTATGCAATTCAGTTTTGGTCGCCGTACTATAGAATGGATATAAATCCACTTGAACGTGTCCAGCGTAGGATGACTAAGTTAATTCCCCAAATTAGAAATCTTTCATATGAAGAAAGATTAACAAAGCTTAAATTGCATTCACTGGAAAACGAAGAGTTAGGGGTTACATGATAGAGGTTTACAAGTGGATGAATGGACACAACAAAGAGGATATTAATAGGGTATTAAAAGTATCAACACAAGACAGAACATGAAACAATGGGTAAAAATTGGATAAGTTTAGATTTAGGAAAGACTTGGGTAAATTCTGGTTCGGTAACAGGGTTGTTGATTTGTGGAACCAATTACTTCGTAACGTGGTGGGGTCCCTCGATTGTTTCACGTGCGGGTTGGACATGTATATGAGTGGGATTGGGTGGTTTTCGATATGAGGTACCTCGTATGGGCCAATAGGCCTTCTGCAGTTGCCTTTGTTCTTATGTTCTTACAAAAACACATATGTCAATAGCACATTTATATCATGTGATTCAAAATGAGGCTGGCAAGTCTGTATAAAAAGCATTATATCTTTTGTTATTATATCTGTTAAATCTNTTTCCTCCATAACTTCACTACAACACTGTCCACACACCTGCCAGTCCACCATATAGCAGGGAAAGTTACACTTAACACTATCTTCACTGATAACCACTACAACACTGTCCACACACCTGCCAGTCCACCATATAGCAGGGAAAGTTACACTTAACACTATCTTCACTGATAACTTCACTACAACACTGTCCACACACCTGCCAGTCCACCATATAGCAGGGAAAGTTACACAGTTAACACTATCTTCACTGATAACTTCACTACAACACTGTCCACACACCTGCCAGTCCACCATATAGCAGGGAAAGTTACACTTAACACTATCTTCACCGATAACTTCACTACAACACTGTCCACACACCTGCCAGTCCACCATATAGCAGGGAAAGTTACACTTAACACTTTCTTCACGATAACTTCACTACAACACTGTCCACACACCTGCCAGTCCACCATATAGCAGGGAAAGTTACACTTAACACTATCTTCACTGATAACTTCACTACAACACTGTCCACACACCTGCCAGTCCACCATACAGCAGGGAAAGTTACACTTAACACTATCTTCACTGATAACTTCACTACAACACTGTCCACACACCTGCCAGTCCACCATATAGCAGGGAAAGTTACACTTAACACTATCTTCACTGATAACTTCACTACAACACTGTCCACACACCTGCCAGTCCACCATATAGCAGGGAAAGTTACACTTAACACTATCTTCACTGATAACTTCACTACAACACTGTCCACACACCTGCCAGTCCACCATATAGCAGGGAAAGTTACACTTAACACTATCTTCACTGATAACTTCACTACAACACTGTCCACACACCTGCCAGTCCACCATACAGCAGGGAATCAACACACTGTACGTGTTTGTGTCTCTCCAAGAAAGTACCAATTGTACTTGGTACAATAGTACCAAGAAAGTACCAAAAGAAAGTAAATAAACACCTAAAGTTCTACACTGACACATCCCATTGTACTTTCTCGTATATGAATAAATCTGCTGCCCGTTCTCAACATTTTTCACTCGTAAAAATGTTCAATTTTTTTCTTGATACGTTACGGCGACCAGCCAGGATATGACGCCACAAGGCGCCACATACCAGTAATTGCACCATCACACGGCCTTGTATACTTATCACAAGGAGTTATTATTATTATTATTTCACCAGGGAATATTACCCCTATTTACCATTACGTGTAATATCAAACAGAAGAGAATGTACACACAGGGCCAGAGTATATTAGTGTAAGTATGAGTACACACGCCCGCTGGCTGGGAGGTCCGGGGGAACACCACCTCTACTGACACACTCCCTCCGTGGGGCCCCTGCTTGGCCCCGCGCCTCCAGTGCGCATGTGTCACCTCCCGTCTCGCCTCAGCAAGTTGTGCTTGCGGGGGTTGAGCTTCGGCTCTTTGGTCCCGCCTCTCAAGTGTCAATCTACTGGTGTACAGATTCTTGATTCTTCGGCTCTATCAAATCTACATATGAAACTGTGTATGGAGTCAGTCTCCACCACATCACTGTCTAATGCATTCCATCTCTTAACTACTCTGACACTGAAATAATATTTCAAATGTCTCTGTGGCTCATTTGGGTACTAAGTTTCTACCTGTGTCCCCTTGTTCATGTTCCACACGTGCTAATTAGTTGGACCTTGTCCCACCCTGTCAGTTCCTGAAAATTTTGTAGGTGGTGATCATGTCTCCCCTTACTCTTCCGTCATCCAGGGACGTGAGGTGTAGCTCCTGTAGCCTTTCCTCGTAGCTCATATCTCAGTTCTTGGACTAATCTGATAACATACCTTGAGGTTACCTTGAGGTGCTTCCGGGGCTTAGCGTCCCCGCGGCCCGGACGTCGACCAGGCCTCCTGGTTGCTGCACTGATCAACCAGGCTGCTGGACGCGGCTGCTCGCAGCCTGATGTATGAGTCACAGCCTGGTTGATCAGGTATCCTTTGGAGGTGCTTATCCAGTTCTCTCTTGAACACTGCGAGGGGTCGGCCAGTTATGCCCCCTTATGTGTAGCGGAAGCGTGTTGAACAGTCTCGGGCCTCTGATGTTGATAGAGTTCTCTCTCAGAGTACATGTTGCACCTCTGTTTTTCAACGGGGTTATTCTGCACATCCTGCCATGTCTTCTGGTCTCATGTGATGTTATTTCTGTGTGCAAGTTTGGGACCAGCCCCTCTAATATTTTCCACGTGTAAATTATTATGTATCTCTCCCGACATTTACATACCTCTGGATCTTCTCTAACTTTGTCTTGTTTAATTAGGTATGAACTTAATGCTGAAGCTGTATGTCCACTACATGTACATACTCCACTGCATGTCCACTACATGTACATACTCCACTGCATGTCCACTACATGTACATACTCCACTACATGTCCACTACATGTATATACTCCACTGCATGTCAACTACATGTACATACTCCACTGCATGTCCACTACATGTACATACTCCACTAAATGTCCACTACATGTACATACTCCACTGCATGTCCACTACATGTACATACTCCACTGCATGTCCACTACATGTACATACTCCACTACATGTCCACTACATGTACATACTCCACTACATGTCCACTACATGTACATACTCCACTACATGTCCACTACATGTACATACTCCACTACATGTCCACTACTTGTACATACTCCACTACATGTCCGCTACATGTACATACTCCACTACATGTCCACTACATGTACATACTTCACTACATGTCCACTACATGTACATACTCCACTGCATGTCCAATACATGTACATACTCCACTACATGTCCATACTCCACTACATGTACATACTCCACTGCATGTCCACTACATGTACATACTCCACTACATGTCCATACTCCACTACATGTACATACTCCACTACATGTCCACTACATGTACATACTCCACTACATGTCCACTACATGTACATACTCCACTGGATGTCCACTACATGTACATACTCCACTACATGTCCACTACATGTACACACTCCACTACATGTCCACTACATGTACATACTCCACTACATGTCCACTACATGTGCATACTCCACTGCATGTCCACTACATGTGCATACTCCACTGCATGTCCACTACATGTACATACTCCACTACATGTCCACTACATGTCCACTACTGTACATACTCCACTACATGTCCACTACATGTCCACTACTTGTACATACTCCACTACATGTACATACTCCACTGCATGTCCACTACATTTACATACTCCGCTGCATGTCCACTACATGTACATACTGCACTACATGTCCACTACATGTACATACTCTACTACATGTCCACTACAAGTCCACTACATGTACATACTTCACTGCATGTCCACTACATGTTCACTACATGTACATACTCCACTACATGTCCACTACATGTACATACTCCACTGCATGTCCACTACATGTCCACTACATGTTCATACTCCACTACATGTCCACTACATGTACATACTCCACTGCATGTCCACTACATGTCCACTACATGTACATACTCCACTACATGTCCACTACATGTACATACTCCACTACATGTCCACTACATGTACATACTCCACTACATGTCCACTACATGTACATACTCCACTACATGTCCACTAAATGTACATACTCCACTGCATGTCCACTACATGTCCACTACATGTTCATACTCCACTACATGTCCACTACATGTACATACTCCACTGCATGTCCACTACTTTTCCACTACATGTACATACTCCACTACATGTCCACTACATGTACATACTCCACTACCAACCTAACCTAACCTATAAAGATAGGTAAGTTAGGTTAGGTAGGGTTGGTTAGGTTCGGTCATATAACTACGTTAATTTTAACTCCAAAAAAATTTGACCTCATACATAATGAAATGGGTAGCTTTATCATTTCATAAGAAAAAAAATAGAGAAAATATGTTAATTCATGAAAACTTGGCTTATTAGGCAAATCGAGCCTTGCATAGTAGGCTGAGAAGTGCGTTCTGGCTACTAGGTACGATATATATATATATATATATATATATATATATATATATATATATATTATATATATATATATATATATAT
>WNGS01166750.1:7979-20081 GCA_020271785.1 Procambarus virginalis
GCGAGACCGCGTGAGAAAATGCTTCAGGGGAATGGAGATTTATGGGGGATAGAGAAGGTGAGTTTCAGATTTCCTCTTTGTCGAGGACAGGGGACGGTGTTTCGAGTCGTTCAGGTCCCTCTAGGCCGTCTGGGGCGCAGACCTGGGTACGGAAACGCTCAAACGTCTTCCTCGGCATGAGGATCGTACTTTAATTCGAGTGTGAGCCGACTACGCTAACACTGCGCTACAGAATATATTAAAAGACAATAGATATGTTTAACAAAATATTCCCAGGAGTTCTTGGACGCCAATTAGTATTTGCCACTGTTTCCCCTAACCAGAAACGAACGAAAATAACACCAAACTTAACGATATCGTTACATAGCAAACGTCAGTAACACGGTGCTGTAACTTGATACTAATACGACGCATTTGTAACGGTACGATTGCTGTCGTGAACGATGCTTAAGATGAGAGAACAGGTTCAAAATAGAAGTCAAGGTCATTAGGCCCAGGAGACCGAACACGGCAACCCGAGACCACCTCTGACTCTCAGAACCCAAACTCCTTCCCATTAAAGGACTCTCCCATTTATGTCTAATTCTCTCCTCCCCCCTTTATCCCTTCCCCACCTGCTTCCCTCCTCATCCGTCCCTACCTGTCAGGACACCTCAGGGGAAGGGGGACTACCTGGATCCACCTGTTCCTCTCCTCTATCCCTTGGGGGGTAGAAATAGCCTAAGCTACTCTATCCCTTTGAGACGTATTTCTTGCTTATCTCAATAAACATACTTGAACTTGAACTCTATCCCACGACTCACCATCCCAGTTCCTTGACATCGCAAACAACTTGCGCATTTTACACCCCCACACGGAAAATGAAAGTGACGACGATAGTCAGGATCTAAGACGTACGGAAACCTCGCCGTATAAGGGGTCAGAACGGACGGAAACCTCGCCGTATAAGGGGTCAGAACGGGCGGAAACCTCGCCGTATAAGGACTTTGGTGGACCCCTTATACGGCGGACCAAAACGTCGCCGTATAAGGGGTCAGAACGAACCGAAACGTCGCCGTATAAGGGGTCAGAACGGACCAAAACCTCGCCGTATAAGGGGTCAGAACGGACCAAAACCTCGCCGTTTAAGGGGTCAGAACGGACCAAAACTTCGCCGTATAAGGGGTCAGAACGGACCAAAACCTCGCTGTATAAGGGGTCAGAACGGACCGAAACCTCGCCGCATGAGGGTCCAGGACAGTCACCACATAAGGGTTTACAACCACATTTTATGCTCTTAAATCGGATTAGATTGAATCTAACAGATTTATAAACTGTAATTAATATAATTCAAATGATACAAACCATTTGGTCAGATAATGCACGAGCTGAATATCTTATAAAGCGAAAGATTAAAGTAACGATGGATTAGCCGGATACAGTATCTCTAAGATTAACTGATCGTTAAACCGGCCCCGGCCAGTTGTGGCGGTCAGGCTACAAATCTCCCCATTCACGGCTCTCAGTCACTTTTATTCGAACACTCTTTACCGCTGAAGCGGATTCCGGCTTACGGCCGCGTTGGGGTCTAGTTTGTGTTCGGTGTCGACTGTGGGTTCTGAATTGAGCTTGTTAAGAAGTTGACGAGAATTACTTATAACTGTAGTTTACCTGTAGTTTTGAGAGTTCTTCAACCCCCCCCCCCCAAACCCGGCCTGGGCAAAAAAAAATTATTATACAAGTCAGAAAACTTATATTCAACGAGAATATTATCTAAACCAGCCCCGTCCTCCCGATAATTCAATTTCTTTCTTTATTATGCACCCCATACCCATCCCGTGGGCGGTGGTGTAAAGGATTACAGAGGCACATAATCGGTTCAGGAACTGAACCCTCTAGTTCGTTTAGCTAAGCAAATAACAATCTATTGACTCTAGATAAATCGTCGCATTTTGACGTACACTCCACCTAAGGCCAATAAATGTTGGTACAAAATACCAACGTTCAAAGGAACTCGCATGTTCAAGATAAGGAGTAATGGTCACTAGACCTTTTACACTTTCCTTCAATAAGATATCACAACGCGTTCCACTATGAAGACAATAAGTTGACCATGTCGTAGCTCAGTCGATTAAGGCAGTGTCTGGGATGCTCTCGGACGCAGGTTCGAATCCTCGTCACGGCCCTTGTGGATTTGTTCAATAAGTTGAAAATCGGGGTGGACTGGATATGATTGTCTTGTCTAAACATAAAAGCGTCAATACGTTTTTCCTTCTTTCCTGCGTTACGGAGCCAACAGGATCTTGCGATCGTCAGTGTGAGCCAGTGTGATTGTTACACTGTAATGATCCACAATCACGGCCAGTAGGCAGCGAGCGCTACAATCCCACACAACTGCAGTGTGGTACACCATCAGAGCGCGTTACCTGGCACTACACACGCACTTACACCCTCACACACCTATCATTACCCCACCACCACACAATCTACTGAACCAGCGCAATCAGAAACCTAATAGCAGCTACACTATCCCCCTTGCTAGACTGGGCAAGGGTGGATAGTGAATCCCTTTGCCTAGCCTAGCAAAAAAAAAAAAAAACATCGACAAAATCGTCAAAAATCCACAAAAAAATCTTCATCACTCAACAATTCTTTAACCAAAATTGGTTCACTAAGTATAAGTAAGCTCAAAGTACCTTTCATAAGCTAGTTCCACGTCGCACCAGAGTACTATAGGTCACAGTACGGAGTTTGCAGGGTACATGAGGCTAGCTCATAAAGTGCCAATATACACACGCAAAGTCTTTGACCTTTTAACACTGTAACTTCCTAAATTCACCGGCACAAATGACCTTGTTAAAGAAACAATGAATTAATTCTTCAACATATCCAGTGTCACACAGCCCGTCCTCCTTACGGTTTCCCAACGGCAAGAAAACGGTCAATTTAAAGTGCCCTTATCCTAACCTACCAGAGAACCCAAAACAAAACGGGACAGTACGTCACTTTCGCAAGCCGCTTCCATGTTCTAATACGATAATGTTTGGCCTTATGTAACGCATATGATAAAATTGCAAACGATCTTTGCAAGAGGACAGGTTGCAGCAAGACCCTTTACCCCCGCCTACAACAGCTAACACCGCCCAAGGCACGGCAGACACGACTGATCATCACGTCTGCCTGCCTGGACACTGATGCCCAGCCACGGAATTACGGAATCTGGGTAGCATGAGTCAGGGAATGAGAACACGTGAGTCAGGGCCGTGGGCGAGCGAAATACTGTGTAAAGTGATTCACCGCCTGAGATGCTGGGAGTCTTAGGAAAGTTTGTGAGGGTCGCCTGTGAGAGGCGATAGTGAATTTGGTGGTGGTGTGGGTGGGTGTTAAGGTGTGTGGGTGGGTGGGTGTTAGCTAAGGTAGAATATGTAGACGATTGGGTAGGTTTTTGTGTGTGTAGGTGGGTAAGTTTTTATGTGGGTAGGTTGTTGAATGTGTGGGTGGGTAGGTTGTTGTTTGCTGGGTGTGTGTTGGGTGGGTTGTTGAGTGGGTGGGTTGTTGGGTGTGTGGGTGGGTGGGTGGGTTGTTGGGTGTGTGTGTGTGGGTGGGTGGTGGGTGGGTTGTTGGGTGTGTGTGTGGGTGGGTGGGTGGGTGGGTAGCTGGGTGTGTGTGGGTGGGTATTCCAAGACAGCCCAGTGACAGGATTTACGCACCTTAGCTAGTCAGAACCCGACGCCAAGTCTTGCACAACTCTCTAACAATAAACTAAGGACTTGACTCGCCTCGCCAAAAACAGACAAATCTGACAAACGCGCTTCACCAGCAAACAAAACCTAATTTCATGGCCTTCACTAGCCGTCAAAGCTGTTCAACTAGCATGACTAGCAAAGGTTTATGCACCTAGCCACCAAACAAAAGACAATTTCGCCTCTGACCTTAAATGTAACAACATATCCAGTTTACGAATCCCACAAGAAAGCAAACTCAAATTGCAATGAACTTACAAACAGAAAAGGTTAATGTGAACCAGTATCACCAACCAGTCTCACCAGTATCCTAATGCGAACGCATCAGCAGCCTAATGGTTTCTTGACAACCATTTTAAATCCTATTGAAATCAGATGTATATTACGTTAGTGTTCCATGAAATTTTGATCCAAACTGGCTTCTAAATTATGTCGATGAAAAAATGCTAAGTACAAATTTATTTAATTTCATGATATAATTGGTTTATATCAGCTATCAATCCAAATGTCTCAATTATATGTTTGCTATATGTTATGCCAATATCAGTTTCACACCTCTAAATGTACGCTTGAAGTTGTTTCTATGGCTGCAACACCAGTTGAACTAGCCATTGCAGTGCGGATTATTTGAGAAATCATAAATAAATGTCTAAATCTAAATCAAAATTGTATATATTATTTACATGCTGTGCGGTTATTGTGAATGTTTTAATTAATGAAATGTACTGTTATGTAAACTAACACCATTATAAATATACATGTTATGAGTAAATTTGATATAATTGATACGTACACATCACAAAAAACCTAATGAGCACTATTCACCAAGAACCTAACGCGTACAATTCACGAGCTGCCTTATGCGTACTATCTGTCAATGAACGCATTGCATCCAAGTGCGCTTGTTAATAAAAATGTCTACATAAAAAATATCAGAAACCGAGTGTTGCAAAACTATTTCACAAATATAAATAACGCAATAAAATATTTCCTTGAACTTTCGTTAGCATTTAAAACCTAAATAACAGATTTTTTTGTTAATTAAACGGAATTAAAATGTTCAATAACAACTCTCAACTTAAACTGAATAAAAGGCATTAATAGAAATAATAGAACTTGCCGCAAAATATAATTGAAGACCAGCCACTCGAATTGCCACTCCGTAAAAAATGCAACTGTTTTTGCCTGACCGGAATCCTAGCACTACGGTGCATTAACTTCTTCCTAATGCGTGACATTTTTCACGCATTAAGTAGATTCCGTTTCGATCGTAAGAATTGAGTATTAACTACCCAGTACAAGGAGCCTGAGAACTAAGGTTGGCTTCAGAAACTATATTATTTTAATACTTTTTTCCCCTGTACTTCAAAAGTACAGTAACTTTGTTAGTGTCATAGTTCTTTGCTACTTTGTCTAATGGTCTATTTATTTAGTGGGAATTAAAGTTAGCCTATCCTTATGAAGCTGTACCTGGGCTGTATGTAGGTGTCACTGGTAAGTTTAATTTTGTGTGATTTCTTAATTGTGTGCTGTTGAGCAGCTGGTGACTTGTGTGTGAGTTGTGCAGGTGGTGCGGGTGGGCTGAAACAACTCACAATAAACGACAACTTCATTATTAAAGTGATTTATATTTCATTTTTTTGTGATTACATCAAAACTGCATTTCTGAAGTCGACCAAAATCCTAGCCGTGTCTCGCAACTCTTGCTCGGGTAGTTCAGCCAAGTACAAGGATGCAGTGTGGCGAGGCGTCCTGGAACGGCCTCTCCCACTTCCCCTTCCTCCCACAATGTCCAGAGTGAGCCTGCAGTGTGGCGAGGCGTTCTGGAACGGCCTCTCCCACTTCCCCTTCCTCCCACAATGTCAAGAGTGAGCCTGCAGTTTGGCGAGGCGTCCTGGAACGGCCTCTCCCACTTCCCCTTCCTTCCACAATGTCCAGAGTGAGCCTGCAGTGTGGCGAGGCTTCCAGCTTCCCCACCCCCTCTCACCCCCAAGTTCCCTGACCACACACCACCACCCCCTCCGCCACAAGACTGCCCAGCACCACTTCCTGCACCAACACATCAACTTTCATTACCTCAATCCCAGAGGTACAATGAGTTGTGGGTGCATTCCTTCAAGAAAAATAAAGAAAACTTCACATTCACAAAAAAGTATCTACTGCGGGTACATGTTTAAATGTAAAAAAAAAAAAATAGTTTAAAGAAACTCAAGAAACCGATGATTTAACTTCTAAGCACAATCAATGACGGTCTTTGAATTTTTCTTTTTATTAAAATATTCCCGATAGCCAATGGACAGGTAACGACTATCATGTATAATCAAAAGTCAAATGACAATGAAATCCTTGAGAGACATCCTAGTACAACGGAGCTATTCTACAATAGAATATACAGCGTTAAAAAAATTTACGACCAAAATGACCTCAATCTTCCACTGTATTTTTTTTCTGTGTACGGAAGGCTCTTGGAGGCAGCATCATACATTGTCCTGGTCTAGGCCCCCCTCCTTCACACCAACCCCCCCCCCCCCAACACTACTGCTTGATGGGGTTCAGGGAATTGTTCTACTCCCAAAGCCCGGCCCGAAGACAGCCCGTGGCCAGGCTCGACTCACTCCCAGGTATGAATTCTCAGGCAAAAACAACAAACTGAGGAGGCTTAATTATAAGTCAACTTATTTCCAATGTCGAGGTATTTCTTGAAGCTCACTGTGAAGCAATTATGTACGCATGTACACGCAGTGCAATGACACTAGGCTTCTGGATTTTGGATTCACTGCTACTTTTCGCTGACGTCAGCGGGTTCAAGTAGGCAAGTTCTTGCAGGAAGTGGCCGACCAACAGTGTTGTGGTGGATATGTGGGCCTGAGGGCGCTCCAAGCAACAGCCTTTTATACTAACTTATTACAAGTCTGGCCCCAGGCCGAATTTGGGACTAGAAGAACCCTCGGAACCAACTCCAAGTAAACATTCACTCTTTATACGCAAACAAACGCGTCCTGGAAAGATCCTAAACATGAATTAAAAGAACATAAAAATGTTACAAAATAGTTTCCCACGTCACATAATTGCAAACGTTTTCTCAGAATCATTTCATAAAAAGGTCGACCCTGTGACGTCAGGCAAACTCGCAGAACTTGCCTTCCTAAGATCAAATACGTTTTCGAAAATGAAAATGAAAATGAAAATGTTGAGAGACGTATCCGTTTCCCGGGCGGAGTGCAGAGAGCTTCTCTCCTGGCCTCAAGGTCTCTCAGTAACCTCAGTCGCCTGCTCCTAACATTTTCAGCTCATTTCACCTTTTCCACAGGACGATTGGCCAATCAGGAGTCCTTAAATAATGAATTAGCATGACTAGCAAGGCCAGTACATCTCGTGCGCTTATTACATGCGGGAATTACGGCTATCTTGGCCTTCTTTGGTTGATTACGAGCAAATAACCTCGTATATGATGGTGGTGGTGGTGGTGGGTGGTGGTGGTGGTGGTGGTGGTGCGTGGTGGTGGTAGTGGGTGGTGGTGGTCGAGATACATATATGATGGTGGTGGTGGGTGGTGGTGGTGGTAGTGGGTGGTGGTGGTCGAGATGCAGAGAAAGGCTCTCGGCACGAGCAATTCGGAGAAAATTGAGTATAGGGAGGCTGTTATAGAGAACAGCAACCTTGAGCTGACGCCACCACCTGCGCTGGGACGCAACCGACTCCCGCCACCACCTGCGCTGAGACGCAACCGACTCCCGCCACCACCTGCGCCGGGACGCAGCCGACTCCCGCCACCACCTGCGCTGAGACGCAACCGACTCCCGCCACCACCTGCGCCGGGACGCAGCCGACTCCCGCCACCACCTGCGCCGGGACGCAGCCGACTCCCGCCACCACCTGCGCCGGACGCAGCCGACTCCCGCCACCACCTGCGCCGGGACGCAACCGACTCCCGCCGCCACCACCTGCGCCGGGACGCAACCGACTCCCGCCGCCACCACCTGCGCCGGGACGCAACCGACTCCCGCCGCCACCACCTGCGCCGGGGTGCTATACCGACTCCCGCCACCAACAAAACACGTTACTACTACCGAGGATACCGCTCCCCACGGTAGCTATAATGGTAGCCTTCAACACTGATCAATATCTCCGCTCCAGTGGTGACAATAATCCAAGGCTACACTAATCAATAATCTCCCAACTGCTGGTCACCACCACCACCTCACACTCAGACTATCCTATCACTATCAAGTGCTATACTGGCCCTGTCATACTCGTTAAGCGTTTTCTCCCGACCTTACCAACACTGGACTATTTGTCGCTCAAGCTGGAACACAACAGCAGCAACTCAGATAATCAGAACGGTGCGGGTTTTTCCGTATTTACTTAAACGCTAAAAGTAGCAGCATGCACTGAAGTCTGTGAACGTGGGAGACTAGAGAAGGCATTTGGGATGACCTTCTCAGGTACCCACTAGCGAGCACAGGGATGGATGGATGGATGGATAGATTACTGGTTTACACGTGGCTTCATGGAGGGTGGAGAGCTGCAAGCGTCGTCAACCCGAATGACGCAAATATCAGTTTTCCTTAAGCTTAAGATCAAATTACGGCCCTTTCGGTGAAATAGGGCTGAGGGGCCATGTTTGTTTTCCCCAGCGCTATCACCAAGACCAGTCTTAAAGTATATATATATATATCTACAAAAGTAATGTGACGCCACGCATCCTGTTGACAAGCTGAATTGGTGAGCGCTGACGCCACGGGACCCCAGTCACGCGACGCAGTGGTGATGAGGAGGCTCTTGCCCTGTTGGGTAAACCTTTATACCTCATCAACGTGATGAGTCACTCGCCAGGTTGACTCACGCGCGCCATCCGCCTTGGAGTTCCAGTACTCGTTATAAACAAGTCTAGAGCAAGGTCATGTAACGTTAATGTCAGGCTGCTTTCAAATGCTCGGGCAAGGAGGAACCTCCAGTCGCCTGGAATTGAAATTTCGTACTATCAATCCACTTTTCACTAAGGTCAACACTGCAACTACTTTGAATAAAAAGACATGAAAAATACGAAAACATGAAATTTACGAAAACGTGAAATTTACGAAAACGTGAAATCTATGAAAAATATGACAATGACCGATTTAACTATCTCTATACTTCCCAGGGCATAATCTGCACACATAACGTAACGTCTCCCGTTGTCACCTTGTTATAAAGCTTTTACGACGTGATCAGAGGTTGTTACAACAACTTGGAAGGTTGTTGCAATTGTTATACCATGTCGTAGCTCAGTCGATTAAGGCAGCGTTTGGGATCCTCTCGGACGTAGATTCGAACCCTCGTCACGGCCCTTGTGGATTTGTTCAACTTAAAAGGTTGTTACAACATGTCAGAAGGTGTTACGGCAAATTAGAAGGTGTTACAGATAGTTACAAGTTGTTACAAATAAGAAGGCTGTAGCAACGTCGTGGTTTCATCTTGTATTTGGCGGGATACGCATCCCGTTCTTCTGAACTTAATATGCATATCAATGGTAAACATGTTGACAACGCGGCTGAAATTAGCCCAGCCTCATAAAATGACAGACAGCACTTACAACTATTTACCCGAACGTACAAAAATGTAATTAACAAGTTCACGTTCTATATTAACCCAAGTCACAGGAATGTCACTAATCTGTCCAAGCAATCCTAGGCCTAATATACGCTATTATCCTTGGATTATACGTTATTATATAGTAAATATAATATAGGTGCTGTACTAGGCTCAGGAGTTTTTAAGTTTGGATTTTGTTCGTGTCCTCTACGAAGTTAATAGTAGAAAATGTAAACATCGTTGGCTAGAATAATACAATTTTGTACCTTCGTTCGAATAGTTGCTATGAGAACTATCATTTTAGATGGATTTAAAGAGTAGCACAATGTTTCTGCTACAATGTTGCATTTCCTGTTTATTCTTGTATTAACATGTTAAAAACACATCAGTCACACATGTTTAAAACACCCGTTCGGATTTACCAACAACACACTAGGCTATAGCTACACATTTGTGTCCAAGAATATTTGTTTCCAATAGTATCATAATGGTTTGCTTGATTGCAATTCAAGACTGACACACTTTGCTTTACTGAAATAACACCGTTATGTTCACTATAAACCCGTCACAAACACCGTCTTCATTAACACCTGGGCACTAACAACGTTTGAATTTTGTTGACGATTCAATGGGATACGAACGTTTGTTTTTTTAGGTGGTAACACAAACACTTTGTTATTCTCAACCGCCACGGGAAGAACCGCTTGTGTCCACAGCACTGACACACACACAGTACGTCCACCTCCCACAGCAACCCCCCACGTTAAGTACCAGCATGAGCGAGTTATACACCCCAGGACACGCTTGCTCCACACCTCACCGCGGTCAGGCTGGGACTGACGCAGACTTGCTGGTAACAAACGTTTGCGGTACTGCCGGGGATATAGGGGGGGGGGGATGGGGGAGGTGGGGGAGATGGGGGAAGGGGGGAGATGGGGGAAGGGGTGGGGGAGATGGGGGAAGGGGGTGGTGATAGACTATACCTCCACCCTGGTCCCGGGCAGCCTCCCCCCCCCTTCCCCACCTCCCACACCCACCACCCAGTCGCTCTCATTCTCTACTTCCTCACCCAGCGAGTCCGCTAACACAACGCTAGAAAGTAAGTAAGCGGCGTATGAGAGGTCACGACTTCGTAGGTTGTAATTGGTGTGATTAAACAAGTTCTTTCGAACCACACATCGCCACCCCACCTACCAAAACGCTTCTGGTCGCCACGGAGAGGGTCGTAGGGAGTTTTTGAGGGGGAAAGCGCCAAGCCATTACGACTAATGAAACATTTACAAGGCTGTGCCCGAGGGTTCGAACCTACGTCCAGAGGATCCCAGACGCTGCCTTAATCGACTGATATAGCCGACTATATAGCACTTGGAAGGGGGGGGGGGTCAGGATAAGGATTTGGGGAGGACGGAGGGAAAGGAATGGCGCTGGCCCAACCACTTGTGGACGGTCGGGGATTGAACGCCGACCTGCATGAAGCGAGACCGTAGCCTAACGTACTTAACAGCTTGACAGATATGACTGCTCACGCTACACAATTTTGTGCGTACCTGATTCGAACCCCCCCCCCCCCCTTTCTCAATTGGCGATGGCCATGTACTTTTTAAAACCTGAGAGTCATTCGCAATAGAACAAAAGACGGTCGCAGCGTACACATGAGCGTATACGCACATACGCCCCACGTGCGTATCGAGCCGGATGTGATTATATCACGAAAACACTTCCAGACGCAATCTAAACCCATTTCTTTTCCTGCAGTCTTAACACAAGATAATTAACACATACGCATTCGCGCGCACATGTACGCAAACGCGTGCACACGCAAGCTCATTCATACGCGGTCTTGCATTCGTGAAGCGTGACCCAAGAGCTTAAGCCCCACCAGTCCCTGCCAGTTCAGCAAGGCGACAACACTCACATTACAACTCACCTCAACACACGCAAGCATGAGAAGGCAAGAATGACCAAATACAGGAAGGAGCAAAGTCAAGAGGAAGAGGACACAGAGAAGACGGGTATCGCGAGTGTTGAGACGGGACGCGAGGACAAGAGAGGAAACTGACGGTAAAATAAGCGAGCGACGAACAAGTCCGAGAACAAGGCAGTAACACGAGGAGAAAACGGGACGTGACAGACACACGAGGGGGGACGATGAGAACTATTGACAGAGGTCACAGAATCGGCAAGACGGCGGGTCCGGGGGACAGCAACTTGGAGACAGGGGGGAAACAAGTGAGTAGGGGGAATTAGGTCAAGGAAGGAGAGCCAGCGGAGGGAGGGAGGCAGACAGGCGGGAACATGACGGGGAAGGTCAAATAACAGGGAGATGGTGAGAACTCGGGGTGTAGACGGAGGTACAAAGGACGGAGGGGGGGGGGGGAAGCCCAGGGAGGACGGGAAGCAAACGAGGGGGAGGGGAAGGTAAAGGAACTATCGGGGGGAAGCGCCAAGCCATTACGACTATATAGCATTTGGAAGGGATCAGGGCACCGGATCGGACTCGGGGAGTAGAAGTTCCCAAAACCCTCTCCAGGAAGGAGAGAATGGAGGAAAGGAGAGGAGAGGAAAGGAAAGGAAAGGGAAGAAGAGGAGAGGAAAGGAGAGGAAAGGAGAGGAAAGGAGAGGAAAGGAATGGAGCATTCTTTTCCACACGGCAGGGCGAGGAGCTATTTTGACTGACCTCAAAACTGACCCCGTAAAAAGGAGTAATTAAGCTTTTGCGTTGTGTTTAAGCGAAATAATGAACTGTTGTTTAGGGTCGCCGTCACTTCCTGGTGTCACCGTCTCACTTTTTTGTGCTGTTTGGAGA
>WNGS01166753.1:0-12129 GCA_020271785.1 Procambarus virginalis
TTTAGGCCTAAAGTGTAAGTGTGATATATATGGCTATATACACCTGGTTGGTCCAGTCAGGGTTGTAATGTGTAAGTTGTTATGGACTAAGGTTGTGATCCCCTTCTAACTCCTCTGTAAACAATACAACATTAACCTAACTACAACATTCAACATTAACCTAACTACAACATACAACATTAACCCTAACTACAACATACAACATTAACCTAACTACAACATACAACATTAACCTAACTACAACATACAACATTAACCTAACTACAACATACAACATTAACCCTAACTACAACATACAACATTAACCTAACTACAACATACAACATTAACCTAACTACAACATACAACATTAACCTAACTACAACATACAACATTAACCTAACTACAACATACAACATTAACCTAACTACAACATACAACATTAACCTAACTACAACATACAACATTAACCCTAACTACAACATACAACATTAACCTAACTACAACATACAACATTAACCTAACTACAACATACAACATTAACCTAACTACAACATTCAACATTAACCTAACTACAACATACAACATTACCTAACTACAACATACAACATTAACCTAACTACAACATACAACATTAACCCTAACTACAACATACAACATTAACCTAACTACAACATACAACATTAACCTAACTACAACATACAACATTAACATAACTACAACACACAACATTAACCTAACTACAACATACAACATTAACATAACTACAACACACAACATTAACCTAACTACAACATACAACATTAACCTAACTACAACATACAACATTAACCTAACTACAACATACAACATTAACATAACTACAACACACAACATTAACCCTAACTACAACATACAACATTAACATAACTACAACACATAACATTAACCTAACTACAACATACAACATTAACCCTAACTACAACATACAACATTAACCTAACTACAACATACAACATTAACCCTAACTACAACATACAACATTAACCTAACTACAACATACAACATTAACCCTAACTACAACATACAACATTAACCTAACTACAACATACAACATTAACCCTAACTACAACATTCAACATTAACCCTAACTACAACATACAACATTAACCCTAACTACAACATACAACATTAACCTAACTACAACATACAACATTAACCTAACTACAACATACAACATTAACCTAACTACAACATACAACATTAACCCTAACTACAACATACAACATTAACCTAACTACAACATACAACATTAACCTAACTACAACATACAACATTAACCCTAACTACTCCCTCACTAACTCCAGTAAACACCGACCATGTCTCTGTGTTGTGCTGCTCTTGTTGTGGCTTTTGTGTAATGTACTGTACACTTTTATGTACACTTTAATGTACACTTTTATGTACACTTTAATGTACACTTTTATGTACACTTTTATGTTCACTTTCTCGTGACAATTGTGATGAATATTGCTTTTGATTATTTCATTTTAAGTAGCCTTGATGTACCTTTACGAGGCTGTTGGTTTCATTGAACTATTCTGGCGTCCGAGTCTTTTGTAGAGTGTAAAGTTGTGGGTGGAGGTGGCTTCCAGAACTTCTTCCGTCAGTGTCTGCCACTTGGTGACCGCCAGTACACGGGGCCAGTATTGTTTCACATTTCTTCGACGCGTTTGTGTATCCAGCTTCCACCTGTGTCTTCCTTTGATGTGGGTGTACGTATGTATATATGTGTGTGTGTTACGTATGGGTGTACATGTGTGCGTGTGTGCCTCTACGTGTCCGCCCGTGTGTGCGTGTGAGCCTCCACGTGTCCGCCCATGTGTGCGAGTGAGCCTCCACGTGTCCGCCCTTGTGCCCGTGTGAGCCTCCACGTGTCAGCCCATGTGCCTGTGTGAGCCTCCACGTGTCAGCCCATGTGCCTGTGTGAGCCTCCACGTGTCCGCCCATGTACCCGTGTGAGCCTCCACGTGTCCGCCCATGTGTCCGTGTGAGCCTCCGCGTGTCCGCCTATGTGTCCATGTGAGCCTTCACGTGTCCGCCCATGTGTCCATGTGAGCCTTCACGTGTCCGCCTATGTGTAGGCTTCACCTCGGCCGCTCACAACAGCCCCTGGAGACGCTCACTGGAACATCCCTTGAGGCGTCCCGCGGTTCACATGCAAATATGCTGCGAGTGCCTGAGCGAGCCTCTCTCTGTCGCTTCATAAACATTTATACATCAGGGCATGTATGCCGCATACATAAATTTGGGCGCAATAGGAGCGAGCAGTGTATTGTGTGTTTGTGGGGAAGGGAGGGAGGGGGAGGTGACATGGGGAGCTGGGTTAGGGGGGGTTATTACCTTGCGCTGATTCCGAGGATCAATGTCACCCCCGCGGCCCGGTCTCTCTGTTGGACGCGGCTGACGTATGAATCACAGCCTGGTTGATCAGGTATCCTTTGGAGGTGCTTATCCAGTTCTCTCTTGAACACTGTGAGGGGGGTCGGCCAGTTATGTCCCTTATGTGTAGTGGAAGCGTGTTGAACAGTCTCGGGCCTCTGATGTTGATAGTTCTCTCTTGAACACTGAGAGGGGTCGGTCAGTTATGTCCCTTATGTGTAGTGGAAGCGTGTTGAACAGTCTCGGGCCTCTGATGTTGATAGTTCTCTCTTGAACACTGTGAGGGGTCGGCCAGTTATGCCCCTTATGTGTAGTGGAAGCGTGTTGAACAGTCTCGGGCCTCTGATGTTGATAGTTCTCTCTTGAACACTGTGAGGGGTCGGTCAGTTATGTCCCTTATGTGTAGTGGAAGCGTGTTGAACAGTCTCGGGCCTCTGATGTTGATAGTTCTCTCTTGAACACTGTGAGGGGTCGGCCAGTTATGTCCCTTATGTGTAGTGGAAGCGTGTTGAACAGTCTCGGGCCTCTGATGTTGATAGTTCTCTCTCAGAGTCCCCGTGGCACCTCTGCTTTTCAAGATTGCAACTTCGCGTTGATTTGTCCGCATGTCTCTTTGTAGTCTCTTTATGGCTACTTATGTCTATGAACTTAGTCATAAAAGTATTTGTGTGTGTATGTTTGGTAACATACTGCGTGTATACTGCAAGAACTGCATATGTTTATCGTCCAGAAAGCTCGTTAATATGTAGACTGTTGAGATGTATACATGTGTGTGTGTGTATATATATATATATATATATATATATATATATATATATATATATATATATATATATATATATATATATATATATATATATATATTGGTGAGAGTAGTTTGAGATTCTACTTCCCTTTCTAGGTATTTATACCTCAATCAACTTATTCCGTTCTCAGTGTCTGCTCCTCAACGGGGGTATTCTGCACATCCTGCCATGCCTCCTGGTCTCATGTGGTGTTATTTCCCTTGTGCACATTTGGAACCAGTCCTTTTCATAATTTCCAAGTATAAATTATTATGTATCTCTCCCGTCTGTGCTCTTATTTAACATATTAACAGGTTCTAATAATTTAAATGTTTTGTTGAATGAATTCTGGCAGTAAAAGATCTCTGCACGCTCTCCAGGTCAGCCATTTCTCCAGCTTTATACAGGTGTTGTCATTGTGCGACAGTACTCCACTCTAGAGAGCACTACCTGCTTGATGGGGTTCTGGGAGTTCTTCTACTGCCCAAGCCGGGCCTGAGGCCAGGCTTGACTTGTGAGAGTTTGGTCCACCAGGCTGTTGCTTGGAGCGGCCCGCAGGCCTACATACCCTCCACAGCGAAGGTTGTCGGGCACTGCCGGACAAACAGAAAACTAGATAGTTTTCTCTTGAAGATGTCCACGGTTGTTCCCGCAGTTCCGACTAGTGTCTTGAAAAGTATCATCAGTGGTATGGCATCTCTTGTTTGGAAGATTCTTATTGTGACAGATATAACAAGTGACAGGTATAACAAGTGACTGATATAACAAGTGACAGGTATAACAAATGACAGGTATAACAAGTGACAGATATAACAAGTGACAGATATAACAAGTGACAGATATAACAAATGACAGATATAGCAAATGACAGATATAACAAATGACAGATATAACAAATGACAGATATAACAAATGACAGGTATAACAAGTGACAGATATAACCTGTCACTTCTCTGTCACAACTGTTGGTAGACTGTATGAAAGTTAGCGAGGCTCGTGGTGCTGGAGTTGGTCTGTATAATGGTGTAGCGCTATAGAGTATACTGTATACTCATTCTCTTTGAGTGGTAGCAACCACTTGGGCTGGGCGGTAGTGCAACGGTCTCGCTTCGTGCAGGTCGGCGTTCAATTCCCGACCGTCCAAGTGGTTGAGCACCATTCCATACACCCTCTCCTCCCGTCCCATCACAAATCCTTATCTTGACCCCTTCCCAGTGCTATAGAATCGTAATGGCTTGGTTGTCTCTCCTGATACTTCCCTTCCCACTCTTTTTGTACTGTAAGTAAATAATCTATATAAATAATAATGTAAATGTTCGTTTGTTCAAAATCGCTAATCTCCGAAAGTTCTTCACCGGTTGGTTTGAAATTTTCACACAACATTCCATTCGCATCCGAGCAGGTTTATATATACATATTATAGATGTCACGTCTGTGACGGTAAAATAAACATGCTTTTTCTGAAAAAACTGTTTTTCATGTGTTTTTCATGTGAGGGAAATCTTCGAAACCTCTTTACCGATTGCTTTGAAATTTTGACACAACGTTGCATTCGAATAAACGCGTCTTTTTATATACCTACTATATAGATGCCATCCCTGTGACAGGTAAAAACATGCGGTTTTGTAAAACAGCGCCATCTGTTGCACATAATGGCAACATGCAAGCTATACTAAATATGTCACGAATTCCATTTCAATGTTTCTAATTGCATTAATAAATTTTATTTTCATAGATTTTTATTTTTATTTGTTTTAGTGAATTTTGTGACATTGTGTTGGAATTGAGCTGTGTTGTTTACCATACCATTCATTTCGTAAGTGTAAGTATAGATGCCACACCTGTGACAGGTAAAACTTTGCTTTTCTTGAAAAACCGTGCCATCTGTTGCATGTAAGAGCAACACACATGCTATACTAAATATGTTACAATTCCATTTCAATGTTTGATTGCACTGATAAATAGAACTTTCATAGATTTTGATTTTTTTTCATTTTGATATTATTTCGTGTGAATTGCGTTTGAATTGAGCTGTGTTGTTTTCCAGATTGTTCATTTCGTGAGTAAAGTTTATTTTTATATTTTTTCCTATTTTCATTTCATTTTTAACTGTTTTTCTTATATTTCAGAGATGGGAACATCAGATCACTTGATGTTCCCAATTTTCTGATGGGAACATCAGACCATTTGGGAAGGCATCAGACGAGGGAGTGGGGAATGGTGGGGAGGACGAGGGGGACAAGGGAGGGGGTAACGGTGGGGAAAGGCGAGGGGACAGTAAAGTTTGGGATGGTGGGGACGAGGGGACGAGGGGAATGGGGAATGGTAGGGAAGACAAAAGGACAGGGGAGTGGGGTATGGTGGGAAGGAAGAGGGGACGGTGGAGTGGGGAATGGTTGGGAGGCCGAGGAGACGGGTGAGGGGAAATGGTGGGGAGGACTGGGGGACAGGGAAGGTTACTGCTAGTTAATTATGAAAAGAAGGCATCAAGCTGAGAAGGTTATTTAGCACCAACAAATGTGCGGGATATTCAAAAGGTGCTAAATATCACTAAGCTTTACATTCTCCCATCATCTCCTATTTTCTCTCTGTCTCTCTCTTTCTCGCTCTCTCTCTCTTTCTCTCTCTCTCTCTCTCTCCCCCCCCACCCACCACAACCAGGGACTCAACACTCATCCCTGACACCGGACCAATCACCGCCCACCTCTCATGGTCTAATTGGTTACCCCCTCCCCCCTCCTCCAGTAAACCACACGGTCACTCTAATTGCTGGTTCTGGGAGCTCTTGCGTTTACCTGCCAATTACCAGCATTTCTGTATTTGTTCGGCAATATATCTCTAAAATAGACATT
Source organism: Procambarus virginalis (assembly GCA_020271785.1). Taxonomy (NCBI): domain Eukaryota; kingdom Metazoa; phylum Arthropoda; class Malacostraca; order Decapoda; family Cambaridae; genus Procambarus; species Procambarus virginalis. The sequence goes on from WNGS01166753.1 coordinate 6,038, forward strand.
ATATATATATATATATATATATATATATAATATATAATATATATATATATATATATATATATATATATATATATTTTAGGGGTACCACCTCTGGTGCAATTGCAGGGACCCACATCCTCGAAGAAGAAAACAAAGAGCATTCAGAGAAGATCTTGTGGATTCTCACTGAATACTTAATTCTTTTCTTCTCCTACCACCCCTATTATTTTTTGTATGTTTTGTTTTATTTTATTGCAATGCTACAGTTTACAGAGAACCACACACACACACACACAATATAAACAATTAAACAATCAGCGTTCGAAGACCTCGTCCAGCTCCTCGGAGGTTGGGTGCGTACCCAGGATACAGCACGCATTTCCCTCTGTACTGCGACACTGAGGCGCTGGAATTATATATATATTATATATATATATATATATATATATATATATATATATATATATATATATATATATATATATAATATATATAATGTATATATATATAGATATATATATATATATATATATATATATATATAATATATATATATATATTTGTATATATATATGCATATATATATACACGAGAGAATGTCTGTCTGTCCAAAGTTGGAGGCGTTGGGCTAGCCTTACCAAAATTTGAAAAGGGGAGTGGTCTGTGGTACGGGATGGACATAGGCCGTCAGGAGAGGCCAAAGTTAAATGCTTTAAGAAATATTAGCATTTATAAAGACCCTCAGGCCATTTGCACAGTCAAGTGTGAAATATGTTGTTAGGATTAAGGCCACTTTAGATTAGTTCGTAATGTTAACAGCTAATGCTCTTTAATTTGTTTAATGTATATAAGGTTTATATTCATGGGCATCTATACCCTGTGTGACGTCATTGCGTTGCGTAAACAGACGCCATGTGGATCACGCGTTTGTTTATCTTCCCGCCCAGTTATAACACATGTCAGGGGAGTTGTGTCGAGCTTTTCGCGAAAAAAGAAAAGAGGAAAAAAGAACAGAGAAGAAAAGCAAAAGGGTGAAAAGGGAACTGAAAAAGCAATATGTGAGAACCATACAATTGTTTTGGTTCATCTTGGGTGGTCAGCAGGGAAGTAGGTCGGGGGGGGGGGGTAGTAGGATATATAGATAGATACAGATATCTATATAGATAGAGATAGATACAGGATATATAGATAGATACAGATATCTATATATAGTAGATAATGAGCGAGATAAAGAGATTGATAGATAGCGAGAGAGAGAGAGAGAGAGAGAGAGAGGAAGAGAGAGAGAGAGAGAGAGAGAGGAGAGAGAGAGAGAGAGAGAGAGAGAGAGAGAGAGAGAGAGAGAGGAGAGAGAGAGAGAGAGAGAGAGAGAGAGAGAGAGAGTTTATATTAAGATGAGCTAGGTTCAGTTTCACAGGCATATTCACCTTGTATGATAGATCCCTTTGTGATAGTTTCAAAGCACATTCTCATGGAATAACTGAGTCTAGAAGCAAGGCTTCAGATGAGAAGAACCAGGATAACAGCTCTTGTAAGGCTGGCTAACATCAGAACAGCCTTCAGGAACCTGTGTAAGGAATCATTCAGAACCTTGTATACCACATATGTAAGACCAATCCAGGAGTATGCGGCCCCAGCATGGAGCCCGTACCTTGTCAAGCACAAGACGAAGCTGGAAAAAGTTTAGAGGTATGCCACTAGACTAGTCCCAGAACTAAGAGGCATGAGTTATGAGGACAGGCTGCGGGAAATACACCTCACGACACTGGAAGACAGAAGAGTAAGAGGAGACATGATCACTAACTACAAAACTCTCAGAGGAATTGACAGGGAAGACAAAGACAAACTGTTTAACACGGGTGACACTTGAACATGAGGACACAACTATGTACCCAAATTAGCCACAGGAACTTTTTCAGTGTCAGAGTAGTTAGCAGATGGAATCCTTTAAACAGTGATGTGGTGGAGGCTGACTCCATACACAGTTTAATGTAGATATGACAGAGCCCAGTAGGCTCAGGAATTTGTACATCAGTTGATTGACAGTTGAGAGGCGGGACCAAAGAGCCAGAGCTCAACCCGCAAGTACAACTAAGTGAGCTAACCTAGGGTAGTACAGTTTCCATTAGCTACTTATTAATTATATGAATTATACCTCGTTATGTGTATTATAACCCTGCCAGGGAAGTACAACCCCTGCCAGGGAAGTACAACCCTGCCAGGGAAGTACACCCCTGCCAGGGAAGTACAACCCCTGCCAGGGAAGTACAACCCCTGCCAGGGAAGTACAACCCCTGCCAGGGAAGTACAACCCCTGCCAGGGAAGTACAGCCCCTGCCAGGGAAGTACAGCCCCTGCCAGGGAAGTACAACCCCTGCCAGGGAAGTACAGCCCCTGCCAGGGAAGTACAGCCCCTGCCAGGGAAGTACAGCCCCTGCCAGGGAAGTACAGCCCCTGTACTCACGTTTGCATTTTCTTGCTGTTCTTGCCACCTTTTTTCTGTGAGCTCTTGGCTTATTAGTTCCCTGTTAATCTGTTTCTTATTGAGACTAGCTGTACCGGCACGCGTTGCTGTGGCTCAGCAACGCGTGGGTCCAGACATGCAACATACAGATACCGACATAATACATACATGTACAAGTATGTTTCAAACACGCACCTGTGCAGACATGCTAAATTTGTGTAATGGTATGATACATACACACGCGACATGCTATAGACCCATGGCTGAACACAGACATACTATAGACCAGGGGTCTCCAAACTTTTCAATGTAAGGGCCACATTATATATTTCCCATATTTATGCTGGCCGAAGGAATAAAAAATGAAAAAAAAATCAGTGCCAGTAATTTAATTTCCTCAAATATTAAAGTATAAACATGGAAAAATTAAACATATCTTTTTGGAAAAAATTAGGGTAAACTAAATAGATTCCTGCCTTTAGTTTATGCAACCAAATTAGTGTGACGAATGATACTGTCGTTTTGACTTCAAAATTTCATTAAAATCAGGTTCCAGATTAGATGAGCCAATTGTAAGAATTGATTTCAAGTGATCATCAGACAAATTTGCTCGATAGTTAGATTTCACATACTTCATTTTGGAAAATGTTTGTTCACACAAGTATGTTGAACCAAAATGGACACAAAACTACAAGCAAACTTTATCAAATTGGAAACTGATCTGGCTGCAGGCATTTATAAAACTATCGTGAGAGAGGAAACTGACTCGGGCTGAGCGCCACCAGTCAGCAGCCCCAGCTTTGAATAATTCTGCGATGCCATTCGTACGATAATTATTGAGCACTAAGCCGCCATAACTACACATCAGTTATAAGGGTATGAGAGAGATGTCGGAACAGTGATATCAGTGACGGACATAAGAACGGTGCCAACACCATAGTGCCGGACAAATGGTTCTTGTGAGACAGACTCTTATTGCTTCTCATAACTAATCTCAACCTTTGTGGCGTCGTGTGGTGGTGGGGTCATTTTGTGTGGTTGAGCCTTATATGTACTGCTCACACAAGTCACAATAGATATAAAATAAGCCGAATATATTAGATTGGGAAGAGCACCCCGAGTGCGGCGGACGTAATATCTATGTTTTGTTATAAGTCAAGTGTGGTCCACATATATCTATTGGGGGGCACAGAGGGGGGGACGATACGAGAAGAACGCGAAGTGTCGTCAACTCTAAAGCGGCCGACGACGATGTAAACACTCCCAGCTGGCGGAAGTTGACGTCCCAAAACTTGCAAAATTTGCCGCGTTCAATTAGTATGTTTATTGTTGTGTTGTGGTTAGTTGGAGTTTCTCGTGAGGGGCGAGGGCGAGGGTTTTGTTGGTGTGGTTGTATTGGGGTTTGTTCCTAGTGAAGCTCATTTCATAACTTATCATGTTTAAATTGGACGTTCTCCATTTCCTTTTGAAGGAAATTGACAGTCCGAAAGGGGAGAATGGAAGAGAGGAGAGAGAGTTGGTGTTTAAGAAGAGATAGAGAGATATGAGAGGGAGAGAAGAGAGGAGAGAGAGAGAGGAGAGAGAGAGAGAGAGAGAAGAGAACAAGGGGGCTGCTGCGGAATGTTACCTAGCAAAAAGTTTTTCTTGGACCTTTCTGTCAACTTGGTCGGCTAGTTTAGGCCAGCATCAAGCACAGTGCCCGTTGTGGGTGGGTGTTGGGGGGTGGGGGGTCAGGACACAGTCACGTGTGGGGTCCGTAGTCTCTTCTCCCCCCCCTACCACGTGATTGGGGGGGGGGGGCAGTGTGCCGGCCGCTCCCCTGGGTACAATGACCCAACCTCCTGGAAAGCAAATGCTTATATCAGCATGATGGGTTGGGTTAAGCGTCGCTGGGTCTGGCCTGCAGCTGGATGGGGGCACAAGCTGATTTCATCCGGGCACGCTCACCAAGCTCTCACAAAAGTTTTCTCGTGACCACCAATTTCTCTGTTCCTCACCACCAAAATTGTTCTCGTGGACCATCAAAATGTTCTCGTGGACCACCAAAATGTTCTCGTGGACCACCAAAATGTTCTCGTGGACCATCAAAATGTTCTCCCGGACCACCAAAATGTTCTCCCGGACACACCAAAATGTTCTCCCGGACCACCAAAATGTTCTCGTGAACCACCAAATGTTCTCCCTGACCACCAAAATGTTCTCCCGGACCACCAAAATGTTCTCCGGGACCACCAAAATGTTCTCGTGGACCACAACAATGTTCTCCCGGACCACCAAAATGTTCTCCCGGACCACCAAAATGTTCTCTCGGACCACCAAAATGTTCTCCCAGGACCACCAAAATGTTCTCGTGGACCACCAAAATGTTCTCGTGGACCACCAAAATGTTCTCATGGACCACCAAAATGTTCTCGTGGACCACCAAAATGTTCTCCCGAACCACCAAAATGTTCTCCCGGACCACAAAATGTTCTCTGGACCACTCAAAATGTTCTCCCGGACCATCAAAATGTTCTCCCGGACCATCAAAATGTTCTCCCGGACCACAAAATGTTCTCGTCGGACCATCAAAATGTTCTCCCGGACCATCAAAATGTTCTCCCGGACCACCAAAATTTCTCCCGACCACCAAAATGTTCTCCCGGACCACCAAAATGTCTCTCGGACCACCAAAATGTTCTCCCGGACCACCAAAATGTTCTCCCTCGGACCACATAAATGTTCTTTCTAATGACAGCCCTGTTAACAGTGAATGATGCAGACCAAACGGGTACTAGAGACCTTAAGCTGTGTAACTGGCTCATACACTCATGGAATATTGGCAGATATCCTTGTGCGGTGCCCAGAGGTGCTACTGGAGGCTGGTGGATCAACTTGGCCTCCCATGATCTCTCCTGACGCCTTTATGACTAACTCCTCCTGTGAGATGGGATTATTAGATGAGACTTGCTGAGGAGGGAAAGTCAGGAAGGGAGGGAGGGAGGAGGAAGGGGGGGGGGAGGTATAAATAATCGAGGGTGAACTGAGGGGGAGAGAATGAGGGTGGGAGGGGGTTGTTAGGCGTGTCCGGTTAGGCATGAGGAGAGAGTTAATGTAGGGTGAGGAAGAGGGGTGTTGTGAGTAAACCACATGGACGGGAAGAGAGCAAGAGAAGAAGTGAAAGAGATGAAGGATAGATCGATGAATAGAATTAGATAGATAGATAGATCAGATAGGCTAGATAGATAGAGTATATAGATAGATAGATAGGATATAGAATAGGATATAGATAGATAGATAGATAGATAGATAGAGAAGAGTAAGTAGATGATAGATGAGAGGAGAGTAGAGAGAGAGAGAGAGAGAGAGAGAGGATGAGGAGAGAGAGAGAGGAGAAGAGAGACGAGAGTTACCTCTCCTTAATCACCCTGCTATCCATACCTCTCCCTGCCATCCCGCCTACTGGTCCCACGGTCCACACATACCATATTCCCAACGACAGCACGTGGATCATACTTGACCAACCTATTACACACCCTGTCCCCCACTGTACCTGTGTCCCCCATGGGTCCTATAGCAGGGGTCTCCAAACTATGCCCGCGGCCCATCCGGCCGCCACTAATTTCATCCGGCCCGCCAACCAATACCCCTGTGTGTGGCCTTGAAAAAG
>WNGS01166754.1:0-17609 GCA_020271785.1 Procambarus virginalis
AAAAAGTTAGGGGAGAAGGTGGTGGAGGCCGAGACCGTCAGTAGTTTCAAAGCGTTATATGACAAAGAGTGTTGGGAAGACGGGACACCACGAGCGTAGCTCTCATCCTGTAACTACACTTAGGTAATAGGTAATTACATGTGCCAAGCCTCCAACGAAAAAAGAGGACAGTCTGCCAACCAGAACGACTCCGGAACATCATATCGAACCCAGTACGAACCAGAAGACCCGTACACGAAGGAACGCAGATCCATCACGAAGGCATAATCCGGGTCGCGCAGGATGCAAATCGCCAAGGGTTCCTGCACCTCAGAAGAGACTCGGGATGGCAGAAACCTCCAGAAAGACGGAACCGAAGAACCCACGGGATCACTGAACCAAACCAGGGGAGGGGTGGACACCAAATCCAATTCGTACGTGGAGGGAGCCAAAGAGAACCCCCTCTCCTTGTAACACAAAGCTCCGCTCGGAGGGCAGAAAAACCCAGGCGGGGTCCAACGGGTCCCAAGGCCCCCAAGCCAATCCCTCCTCAACCCCAGGAACCTCACCCTGAGGACCTGGAGCCGAGCCAACCTCCAACCCTCCCCCCCACCCACCTCCAAAGAAAAGGTGGGAGCTGCCGAAAAAGCAGGAACGAAAGGGGCCCACTGGCCAAACCCAGAAGCTTTGGCAGAAGGACCAGGCTCGAATGCCTCCGCTGCACCTCCAGAAGGAAACACCCCTGAGACCGCCCGAATCTCAACACCAACTAGACCCTGCCCCGACTCCAAAACCCTCATACGCTTCGGAGCCGGAAGCAAGGGAGGAGGGGGGGGGCGAATAAACTACAGAAAGGGAAGGACTAGGAGGGGCGGACGGAATCGGAGCCGAAGCAACTCCCACCTCCAAGTCTGGGTCCCTATAACCAAAATGGGGCAGTCTCGGGGCATCCGGGGCTGCAACCAACTGAGCACGTTGAAGCAACCTAAATCTTGCATGCAACGCCGTAGATGCCTGCACCCACATATCAGTATCAGAGGCTTGGGTGAACTGGAGTACGTACAGACAACACACGTCGCACAACTCTGGGTCAAAACAATCACTGACCCAACAGGCAGCATGGCGGAGGCAAAACCGGTAAGTGTCCCCCTGAGACAAGGGGGACAGAGCAACCTTCAAACTCGCAAGACGCGAGAGGGGACTCAGGGGTCACATCCATTGTACCACGTAGCCCCTGTGGGGTTTCCCAGGGTCCTTATCCTTGGAGACACGCTAAGGGAAGCCCAGGTAGGGTACTGCGAACTGGCACCCAAGTCTACCAAACAAACCTCTAAAGCTGAACCCCCAGGACGTGTTCACTCACGGGGGGCCAAGCGGGGAGGACTACCTACAGATATATATATGTACCCCAAGAACAGCGACGGGGACCACAACGGCAGACACCCCCCCCCCCCACCAGGCAGAAAAACAAAACAAAACAAAAAAAAATGCAAGAGGACAACGTACCCAGGCGGAACAGAGCCGGCCACTGTTATAGGTGAAAACTAGCTGTACCCCTGCCAGTGACGAAAACTACCCCCCTACGCAGAGACAAACAAGGGTAAGAAAAACCCCAGCTGACTCCAAGGGTGGCCAAAAACCGAGCAATAATCGGCACAGCGGAGGTAGACCCCGAAGTGACTTGTGGAAGGAGGCCCCCAAGGGCAGTACTTACAGGGCACCTAGGGAAGGTGACCCTAGGCACATGCAGCCCGAGTATCAGGCGCCACAGCTGGGTGGACAGCGCTTTGGATTCGTAGTCCTGAGGTTCCGAGTTCGATCCCCGGTGTAGGCTGAGACAAATGGGAAAAAAGTTTCTTTCACCCTAATGCTCCTGTTACCAAGCACTAAATAGGTACCTGGGAGATAGACAGCTGCTACAGGCTGCTTCCCGGGGGAGGGGGGATAACAAAAAGGAGGCCTGGTCCAGGACCGGGTCGTGGGGATGCTAAGCCCTGAAATCATCTCAAGATAACTTAAGATAACCGTGGAATCTCACTCCCAGCTCACGCACCACCTGAAGGGACAGCCCACACCACAAGGCACAGAACTGTAACGGAAACCTGGAGCCAGAGGTACGACCGCACCAGACTCCCATCAGCCTAAGAACTGTAGGTTGGGTCGCCGGCGGATGGGTCTCGGGCTCCCCCTTCCCCTCCCGGGGAGGAAGGACAGTGGCGTAGCGACATGATGACTTCATGCTAGTTTGCTAATTTTCGTTTGGGAGAGTTCTGTCCACCTTTTCAGCTTTCGGTCGCAATAGGGGTTTGTTTTGGGGCGCTTACCTTTCTGGATGCCTGTCCTGGTCGATGGCAGACATAGAATGCTCCCAACTAGAAGGGGGGGTCTCTATAGGCCATTGCTCCTTGTGCCTCTCTAGAGGGGGGGGGCCAGATTCTCGCTCGTGGTCCCCGGTAGGCAAGAACTCCATGCATTGACTGATGCCAGATAGATATACATATCCATTCAGCCTGGATAGCTCCGGGGAGCTGACGGGGCTCCCCCCAGAAAAGACGCATTACATTCAGTTACGAATATCCGACCACATCACAAAGCATACAAAATTATATTGCTAATACTTAAGAAACAATTACACAAAACTGACAAAATACACCCAAGAAACAAATTAAACATCTTTTTGCTGAGGGCAATCACAGATGGTATCTCAATCCGCTTTTCCAGAGTGGCTGAACCCAGCCAGGAATGTGGAGGGGGGGAGGGAGGGGAAGATTCAAAAGTTTTGTATTAAAACCAATTCCAGTAATTCCGAACCGGCATTCTCAAAAGTCACAGAATAAGGATATATTATACTACAATATAAAATGTGCATATAGTATTTGCAAATGCACATCATGCCCAATTGTGGCCCAGTCCATCAGATTTTTTTATAAATTTCTGTGTAAACTTTAAGGCAACCTAGCAACTTGCTAATTCACAGTGCAATGCCAAAATTGCGTAAATTTTTGGGTACAACATTTCTATTATTTTGTGTAGAAAATTCAGTATCATAAGAGTTTATACAAATTATCCAACAAGGTCCTTACAAACGTGTAAACTTTACTTTGACACAAGGTGCCTTGGAATTAAGCTGTCCTTAAAATACAGATTCTACTGTATACTGTACAGGAAAAATTAAGTTTTATGTAAAATATGGACGTGATTAAATTTCTGATTAAATTCAATACACAGTTATATAATATTTACCCAGCAAGTTTTGTAGTTCATCTCCATCCAGTGAGACATTTCCAGTTTCATTGTTAACGATGATAATCACCGTTTTCCCAGAATTGGAGTTTCCCGGAGTCGAAACATCTGAACAGTCTTTAACAAATGAACTTGACATCTGAAAATGAACATAACATTTTTCTCAGCAAAAGTTTATAACTTGACAGAAGTTTGCATTTACTATTTTACTCACAGATCAAATATTTAAATACTTATAGTACTACTGTCTCCACTCGATCATCCGAACTATATGGGAAGGACCCCCAACCGGATTATCACGTTTTTCGGATAATGGTACTTTTTCACCTACGAGTCCAAAAGTGACCATTTCCAACAATTTTTATACTACAAACAACATAATTTGAATTGCCTTGCCACATATAATTATTAGATATTCAACTAGAAACCTCAACTTACCTTGTTGGTGTTCATCTTCTTGATTGATGCCACACATCTTGAAGTTAAGAATTGTTAACAATTTACGTAACCTATACTAACACAACACTAAAATTAACACTTAAAATTACTGTACAGTTCATTAAGCAAAGTTAGTTTTGACTGCCAGCTGCTGAAGCCTCACTGGTTGAAAGTGCGTGGCTTGCCTGTGGCGCCTCACTTGTTGAAGGCATTTGGCTGCCTGTGACGCCTCACTGGTTGAACAACACGTAACTTGTCTTTAATTGCCAGGACAACTTTCTTCCTCTTAACACCTACAGAACGATTGATGCTCCTACCAGACATAGTCTTGGCCAAAAATGTTCAAAGTTACTATGAAAATAAAAAAGTTATTTAAAAAAATATTTCACTAATGGCGCAGCACTGTGTATAACACGAGGGATGGACGCACATGGGTTGACCAGTGTTGGACGGGTCCACTTGGCGTGGGGCAGCTATACCACCTTACGTAGGCTGCCAGGAGAATATTTTTTAAGGAAACTTCAGCCTGTGCACATTGCTTTTAGAAAACTTATTTATTTGTTATTACATAATTACTCGTACTTATTTCATTTGTTTTTGTTCTAAAATTAATGGTAATTCCTGTACACAGGTGGTCCCTCCCGACGCTCTCTTCCCACCCTCCCGACACCACCCACCCACCCCACCCCCTCCTACACCATGCGCCTCGAGTCACGGGCAGACGGGATTAAATTTTTAAATTTTGCCCCGAGGGGCGAGTTTATTGGGCAGCGCCACTCATCTTGTGAGTGGACACACCGCCATAGCAGCATGTACAACACTCCCCAATAGGAAGAAAACCCGCTGGGTTGTTCATCCTGTCACTTGTACCCAGACACAGCTGGGACTTGCTTAACTGTCTCAAGTGAACAGCTCCTCAAACAAGAAGATTAACATCTATCAACCCTTAAAAGCTTACGTTATCTTGCGGGTGCAAAATGGGGAAATCTTTTAAGAACAGTATCAATATTTGACAGATAGTGTTTTCCTAACTCAAACAATGTGGGGTTTATTAATCTACACATATTTCTGATGCCTCTCAGGTGTTCACATTCTCTCAGGTAGTGGTCAAGGCGGTGTCCATCACTCTCACCACAGATTCTGCAACTTCGCTGCTCAACTGTTGTTTCCATTCCATATCTCCATGGATATCTGTATCCAAGACGGATTCTCGCTATTACTGATTCTCTCCCTCGTCCTCCTCCTCTTCGGCCATAATGATTGGGATTGCCAGCTGCAACCATGTTGTACCATCGTACAGATTCACTGGTTTGTGCTTCTATCCTCCTTTCCTCAGTTACCTTGTCACGGTGATGTTGCCTGACAATACCTCTAATTTGTAGTAGAGTCTTGGGTATGAAGTATTCAATATGGTCTCCTTCAGCGCCTTCAGCAGCCAGCACATCTGCTCGTTCATTCCCACATATCCCAACATGGGAGGGGATCCACAGAAACTTGATGACTCTTCCCTGATTGGTAAGAACTCTCACAGATCTCTTAATTTCAGCGACTATTGCAAGATTTTCTGCCTGATTTTTACTTAGGCTTTGTAGTGCTGCTTTTGAATCGGTGCAAATCACTGCACCATTAGTGTTCCGTTCAAGAAACTTTAGCGCCATAACAATGGCAGTTAGCTCTGCTTGCGTTGAAGAGGCATAGTTCTCAATACGTGCTTTTTCTTCATTTCTGCGTTGGAAAGTATTATCCTTGATTACCGTGTATCCTGCACCAGCCCTGCCATTGACAGGATTAGATGACCCGTCAGTGTAGATTTGATCTAGTTCATCTCCGGCTTCTTTATAAATTTCCTCGAGATACTTGTGCCTCATTTCTTGTGGTAACATGTTGGATTTTTTCATCGCCATTTCATTGATGATGATCTTGCATGAGTCATCCTCCCAGGGAGGTAACCTCTCTACAGGCAGGAGCTCACGGGCTTGCTCAAGCAGGTGAAGCTCTTCGAGGTAGCAGACTGATCTGTGATGCCATTTTTTGCTTCTCCTGTTTCCCCCTGAAAGTAGCACAGAGCTCAGTTTTTTCTTAGCAATATCATTGTAATGGGGATCTCTGGCGATCCTAATTGCAAGCTTAGCATTCAGCTCCTGAATTCTGCTTTTAACACTGGGAAGGGACAACTCCTCTCGTAGATTAGACGTTTTGGCAGTTCTTGGAACTCCAAGAATGATTGTCATGGCTTCATTTTGAATGCTTTCAAGCCTTTTCATATCGCTTTGGGAGTAGGTGCACAGAACTGGTGCGGCATAGTCTATGACGGAGCGCACATAGGCTGTGTACATCATTTTAAGCACGGCAATAGAGGCTCCATGTCCATTCCAGGTCATAGCTTTCAGTGCCCTGAGTCGACTTTTGCATGTTCCTATGAGTTGATTGAGCTCCTCTTTCTTCCCCTTGTTAGAGCCGACAGTGACGCCAAGATACCGATAGTGGTCAACCCATTCAAGTGTTACACCATTAATTTGCAGTTCTTCATTTGCTCTCCGCTTGTGATGGGAGTATGCCTTCGTCTTGTTTGTGGAGAGAGTGAAACCGAGCTCAATACACTTCCTTCCAAGGAGTTCAATGGACTGTTCAATTTTTCCCAAGGTGGGAGCTTGTATTAGAACATCATCTGCATATCCCACTTGTTGTGTTCCTTCCGGAAAATCAATATTTGCAATGGCGTTCATAAGTACATTGAATAGTGTAGGGCTTAAGACTCCGCCTTGGGGGGTCCCGAGTTCCATATTCATTGTTCTGGAGACTGCTCCATTGAAGAAAACCTTGGCTTTCCTTCCTGTGAGGTAGTCTTGAACCCATTTCATGAGTCTCCCCTTGACACCCATGCATGCAAGCTCGTCTAGGATCGCAATCCCCTGTGCTTTGTCGAAGGCTCCTTTGATGTCCACAAATACAGAGTACCTAGCCGTGTCATTAGCCAAGTAATTAACTATACAATTTGCTGTGCTCCGTCCTTTAACAAATCCATTGACCCCCTCCCCTAACCTGCCTATTTTGTGCAACAGTCGGTTTAGGATGATCCTTTCAAGCATCTTGCAAGTGCATGACACGAGACTGATAGGTCTGTAATTACCAGGGTCATTGGGCTTCGGTATGGGAACAATTATTGCGTGTTTCCATTGTGTGGGCAACACTCCACTTAGGAATGACTTGTTAAACAGGTGGAGTAGTGGATTCCCAGACACTTCACACAGTGCATTGAGTATGTCGTAGGTGACGCCATCTTCACCAGGTGCTGTACTTTTACCCTTTTTCATAGCGCCCCTTACTTCCTGGGCTGTGATTGGGTCCCCATATTCATCATCACTAGACAGTGCTCTTGTTATCCTAATTCTTCTGTCATCATGTCGCAGGAGCTGTTCCCTGCTGATTTCTGCAGGAAGGGAGGAGGAGGATGCTGCATCACTCCACTTGTGAATTAGTTCTTCAGCCTTACCCTGGGGGTCTTTGTGAGCCGCAGGCCGGGCTCTGCCACCCTTAGCTATCTGAATTTTTGCCCACACCTGTCTTGCAGATGTTTCCCGTCCAATAGAGCTAGTGAACTCAAGCCATTGTCTTTCCCGCTCTTTAATCTTCTCTTCCCTGGCTACTTGACACACAGTTTTAAACAACTCTTGGTTACTCTCAGTGGGATGTCTCCGGTACTCTCTACTCATGTCTCGTACATTTGCGTTAAGCATCTTTATGTAATCATTCTCATACCATTTTATTTTCTTCCTCTGAGGGTTACTTCGCCCAGGTGTACGGCGCGGAACTCTTAGACAGCTCTCAATTTGGTGATTAAGGTCATCAACAAATGTGTCAATGTCTTCTGGGATTTGGTATTCCGTGAACCAGTCACTCATCCTGTTTATGAAATGCGGCCTCATATCCGGTCCGAGTGATAACCTTTTTCTTTTATTTGTCTCTTTCCTTCTCTTGCTCATGTCGACGGTGGTAATCAGTGCCCAGTGGTCACTACATAAACTGTGCACAATGTGTGTACTGGCATCCGTGTCCTGTGCATTCAGCAGGAGAGCATAGTCTAATCTTCCTCCTCTGAGGTGAGTTGGCTGTTCATCACCCAGGACTCTAAGGTTTTCACTTCCCCTGACAAAGAGTGACAGTTTCCGTCCATTGACATTGGGCTGATGACAGTTGGCACCAAAGTGTGGGTGTCTGGCATTCAGGTCACCGACCAGCAGGGTAGGTTCTTCATTAACAAATTCAGGCAGTGTGTCAAGGTCAAGTTTACTCTGTGGCACATATAGGTTGATTATATGTAAGGCATTATTGTTTAAGTGAAGGGTTACTCCCAGTGACTCAAACTCATCCCCCATGTGCAGTTCATTGATAATCTGTGCGGGAATGTTGTTATTTACAAAAGTGATGAGACCCCGTTTTCTTTCCCCAGAGGGCAGGGAGAACTTGCGATAACCGCTGAACCTTGGGTTGAAGTCATCACCTACCATCGTCTCCTGTAGCACTATGACGTCAGTTTGGTGTTCACGAGCGTATTGTATGATGTCATTAATTCTATTGCGAACTCCATTACAGTTCCATTGCAGTATAGTGAGATGTTGTTCATTGTGATTATCCATTTTGAGGTTGTTTGTCATCAGCTGTACGTGTGCAATTATTATGTTCACATGTGTCATCGTGTATTCCATGGTGTTTGGTGTTACTGTGTGTACTGGCGTCACTGTGTGCACTGGTGTTACTGTGTGCACTGGTGTTACTGTGTACACTGGCGTTACTGTGTGTACTGGCGTCACTGTGTACACTGGTGTCACTGTGTGCACTGGCGCTACTGTGTGCGCTGATGTGCTGGTGTCCTGGCTGTGTCTGCTGACGTACCTCGGCAGTATGTGTTGCATCATCTTGCACCAGGCTCTGGCTTGCAGGACCTCCACTTGATGGACTCTGCCGTTGCAGGATTTGGAGGATTTGTTCCTGAGTCTTCTTAATCTGGCAGAGGGCTTTCTCAAGTTCCGTCTGCTTTTGCAATATTTGGTGGACAACTGGATGAGATCTTATCATGCGGTCTAATATTGCTGTAACACAGACCTGAGTGACGACCTCCTGGGGGTCAGGAGTGCCTGGAGGGGGAGGCAGATGGGAGACAGTGGAGGGGTCTGATTCATTGGTATGGGTTTGGAGGTTAGGTGGTGGAGGTGTGACACCGCGGGTAGAGATTGAGGTGTGGGTAGGTGGGAGACCTGGAGGGGGGGAAAGAGGCGGGAAGGCCTCAGGGATGGGGGAGCGGTGGTGGCTGGCTACACCGCCCCCGCCCCACGCCTGATTCCCCCCACCCCCACCCTGGGTTCCCCTATTCGCTGAGTGAACACTACCCCAGACTGTTGTCGGTCTACTGTGAGCTGGGCTGGGCTGGTCCCTGAACTGTACCCTGGGCTGATCCCTGAGCTGGGTTGGGGTAGTGAGTGGGGTAGAGGTAGATGGGTTTGTGAGAGAAATGGGGTCTGATGGGGCTTGTGCGGGGTGGTGGTGGGTCACTCCACCACTACCCCAGGCTGGTGTCTGCCTACTGGAGGCTGTACCCTGACTTGCTGTGGTACTGCTCACGGAGCCATTCCTGCCCCTGTTCACTGGTCCACCTGCTGTCTGCGTCGGCGTCCTTCTCAAGCCCTGCCAGCCAGGCCTCTTGCTGCAATACCTGTTCCAGGCATGATGGGACTGCTTGCAGTTGACACATCTAGGTATTACCCCGCCACCCCCACCCGGTTTAAGCTTGGCCAGACACTGCTTGGTGTCGTGATAGCCACTGCAACACCCACACCTAATTGCGCGATCACATCGCCACGTTCTGTGACCCCACTGTTGACAGTTGCCACATAAGGACGGACTGCCAATATACCTCTCCACTTTGCACGGCCTCATGCCTGGTATTTTAATGTCTTGGGGCAGGTCTCCCTTCCACATAGCAATTGCTTGATTTTTGGCCAGTCCCCCTGGTCCAGTGTTGCGCTCCACCCAAACAATCTGTTCATGGACCTTGAGAAAGTTCACGTCAATATGAGTACTATAGTTCTTAATTATAATTTTAGTTTGTCTTGTCTGTGGGTTTGCTTCCAACAATTTAACTTTCTTACCGTCATACTCAAGGCTGGTCTCTGTGAAGAACTTCAGGGCACGGTAAGCCTGCACCCGTGCACTAACATTGCCGCCTACACACCTGCTCTCTAAGCGATACTCTGCTCTCTTGGCGCAGGCGGCCTCAACAATCCATCTATACTTCTCTGCTGCTGTCAGTCCCATTGCAGGAAAGATTAGGGTGTGCCACTTACTCTCTTCGTCTTGTCGTCGGTTGTTGTTGTTGAGGTTGCTGCTGCTGCTCATCCTGGCGCTTGTCCCGCTTCTTTGCGTTTCTGCTTTGGATTAGTGTGAAGTTATCATCCTCATCCTCTGTTGCTGAGTCACCTGTACCATTACTGTTGGGGGGTCCCGGGTGGGGAACCTCACTGAAGGGCCCCGGTTGGGTATCAGCATCCAGGGGCCCCTGGCTGGGGCAGGAGCCCCCGCCGGGGGGGCCGTGATGGTTCTCGGGCACACCAGCCATGTTCACTCGTTGCCTCAAAGTCTTACTTCTCGTTTCATAAACCATCTATTTGCTGCGGCTCACTTCATGTGTTGTTGGGTGGTATGTCTTCAACACTGCACTCTGCCCTACACACACACACATGCATATATAGCCACCTACAAGGCACAAGGTTTACACTCACACGTAGTGTGGGGGCACTATATGGGGGTGTCCTGGCAGTCTCTCGCGTAAACACACTAGTCGCACACACAAACCGCGACCTTGGGTAGGGAGGGCACAACGACTATTTTTCTCGCGCGTGGTGCCCCAGGCCTCAGGTACCGCGGGGCGGCCCACCTACCTCACAACTCTCCCCTCAGCAGGCCTCGATATTGCCACATTAACAATTACTGCCTTAATTTCTGGCCAATCCACACGTCCAGGGCCTACCACAGTTGGTAGGTGGGAAGGTGCACACTTTGTAACGCTGTAGCTGACCTATTTGGCGCACTGAAGACTAGACCCTAGGCCTAGGCCTATGTCAAACAGGAGGACGGACACATCCTCCTGCTCCTCCTCTGGTTTGAGGGCAACTGGGCAGACGGGATTAATACCGTATGGCCCGCCTCATGTTTTCATATACGGAAAATGCCTCGATCATCCGGGCAACTGACCGGATAGTGTAATTTCGGCAGGACATTAACCGGGCCCCAAAATTTTATCCGTCCAAACTCTCGTTAATCCGGTTCCTGTGGCTATTTTGGCCGGATATTGTGATAACTTTATCCGATTGCGATTTTGGCCGTATTAAGGCGTTTTTCGGATGTTCGAATCCCGGATAATCGCGGGGTTACAGTATATATTACTGTACTATAGTTACAAAATTTTGAATACAAGATTGTAGCAATGGGAAAGTATTACTATAGAGTAACTGCGTATAAGCTAAACAACATTTAAATTGTTTAGTCTGAATGCGAACACCCATATAGGAGTCATGACTAATTGAGACCTCGCATCAAAAAATCTACGTATAAATGCTTTTAAATACGACAAATAGGATACAGGGATTCATATCCAGAAACGTTAGTAATATGGCATCTAATGAGAAAATCCGTAGGAGCCATGATGAAGATAGAGGATTTGAATCTATGCGCTGGGTATTCCCCGGCGCATGCCCCAGACAACTAGGCCACGACATGGTTAAAAGGATTGCAACCCGGTGTTTTACTGAACCCCTGAGGGTTTCCAAGGCATCCACTCAAGCCGAACCAGGGCTTCACCCAATTCCCCCCAAGCACTCTGTCTCTGTCATCTAGGCAGAGTGCATCTTCTACCTTTAACACCCCTCTTTCAATACACAGAGAAATCCCACTAACATGATGTATCAGTGAGAAATCCATAGCAGCCATGATGAAGATTAGAACCTATGCCCTCTGACCATGTCGTAGCCTAGTTGTCTGGGGCGTGTGCCTGGAAATACCCAGCGCATAGGTTCAAATTCTCATCACACCTCCTACGGACTTTCTGATTGATACATCACGTTAGTGTGATTTCTCTGTGTAAGGCATCTAATGTTATCCTTCAGCTTTATCTTGCCATTGTTATAGGCCCCATTTGAGTTATGCAGTTCAGCTTTGGTCACTACTATGGAATGGATATACATTTACTGAAACGTGTGCAGAAAAAGGATAAAATTAATGCCTGGAATTAGAAATCTCCTACAAATGGATTAATAAAGCTTATTTTTAGAGCATACACTTGATTTAATGACATATATGGAGCTCTACCCAGGTTGTTAAATTTAAAATGTTAGTACAGTACTGTAACTTTTTAGTCATATTTGGAAGGGCAACAGGATAGTTGTTGAGGTGGGCATGTGAGCAGGCAGATAGGTGGGTGGTAAGGTAGACGGCAATGGGTGGGTGGGCAGGAAGGCAAGGTAGCAGGGCTGTCAGGTAGCAGAGTGGACAAGCAGAGAGTGGTGAGTAGCAGGGTGGACATAGTAGGCAGACAGGCATCCAGGTGTGCAGGCAGCAGAATCAGCGGGTGGTAGCGTGGGCGGGCTGGCTGTTGGGTGGATAGTAGAGCAAGGAGGTGGGTGGCAGGGCAGAGACGTGGGTGGGCAAGCAGCATAGCAGGCAAGTAGTAGTGGGTGGGCAGGCAGCAGAGCAGCAAGCAGTAGACTGGGTGGGCACAGCAGCAGAGCCCCACCACCACCAGCCTGATACATCCATCCCCCAAACCCCACCACCACCAGCCCTGATACATCCTTCCCCCCAACCCCACCACACCAGCCCTGATACATCCTTCCCCCACCCCACCACCACCAGCCCTGATACATCCTTCCCTCACCCCACCACCACCAGCCCTGATACATCCTTCCCTCAACCCCACCACACCAGCCCTGATACATCCTTCCCTCAACCCCACCACCACCAGCCCTGATACATCCTTCCCTCAACCCCACCACCACCAGCCCTGATACATCCTTCCCTCAACCCCACCACCACCAGCCCTGATACATCCTTCCCTCAACCCCACCACCACCAGCCCTGATACATCCATCCCCCAACCCCACCACCACCAGCCCTGATACATCCATCCCCCAACCCCACCACCACCAGCCCTGATACATCCTTCCCTCAACCCCACCACCACCAGCCCTGATACATCCTTCCCCCAACCCCACCACCACCAGCCCTGATACATCCTTCCCCCAACCCCACCACCACCACCACCAGCCCTGATACATCCTTCCCCCAACCCCACCACCACCAGCCCTGATACATCCTTCCCCCAACCCCACCACCACCACCCCTGGTACATCCTTCCCCCAACCCCACCACCACCAGCCCTGATACATCCTTCCCTCAACCCCACCACCACCACCACCAGCCCTGATACATCCTTCCCCCAACCCCACCACCACCAGCCCTGATACATCCTTCCCCCAACCCCACCACCACCACCACCAGCCCTGATACATCCTTCCCCAACCCCACCACCACCAGCCCTGATACATCCTTCCCCCAACCCCACCACCACCACCCCTGATACATCCTTCCCCCAACCCCACCACCACCAGCCCTGATACATCCTTCCCCCAACCCCACCACCACCAGCCCTGATACATCCTTCCCCCAACCCCACCACCACCAGCCCTGATACATCCTTCCCCCAACCCCACCACCACCACCACCAGCCCTGATACATCCTTCCCCCAACCCCACCACTCCCACCCCTGATACATCCATCCCCCAACCCCACCAAACCCAGCCTTGAAACATACTTCCCCTAACCCCAACCCTGATACATCCATCCCCCAACCCCACCACCCCCGTTACATCCATCCCCCAACCCCACCACCCGCAGCCCCGATATATCCTTCCCCTAACCCCACCAGCCCTGATACATCCATCCCCTAACCCCACACCAGATCCTCCCAGGTATATCCTTCCCACCAATCCCCCACCCCTCTAGCCGCATCTAAATGGTCCGTCTGAACAGTATTATTATGGCATGATTATTATTCTCGGCTACCACCCTGCCAGCTGGTGGCCTAAGAGGCAGACTGCCTAAGTGCCTGACATCAGACTCATATTGTTTACTGTGAATGGCTGACTGATTGTAAATGTCTGTAAATGCCCAAGTTATTGTGAATGTAAGTGCCTAACTAGTTGCTACCACAACTGTGAATGCACGACTGCCTTTGACTGGCTATGACTGACTGACTTCTTGTGACTGTGAATGCCTGACTTGACTGTGGCTGCCTCTGGTTGTTTGTGACTGTGATTGGCTCTGACAGGATGCTACATAACAGAGGTAGTGAAATCTATGAAGGAAAAAAAACATATCGCTGGCCTAGCGAGGGCAAAGTTGTTTCAGCAAATCCACTAGTGCCCTCCAATTTAGCGAGATTTTGTAAACTTAATACCATACAGTATTCTGGATTTAACAGCCAATGATACGGTAAATAAGGCACAGTTACCAATCTCAAATTTGATCATTAGAACTGGCAGAACGGTAAATCAGAGGTCCTTAAAATAAAATACTGAGTACAGTGGATACTGTACTTAGAAAATACTTAGAAAAAGCAAAAAGCAAAGAGGATAATAACTAAGGTATACAAATGAATGAAAGGGTATAACAAAATAAATACTGTAACCCCGCGATTATCCGGGATTCGAACATCCGAAAAACGCCTTAATACGGCCAAAATCGCAATCGGATAAAGTTATCACAATATCCGGCCAAAATAGCCACAGGAACCGGATTAACGAGAGTTTGGACGGATAAAATTTTGGGGCCCGGTTAATGTCCTGCCGAAATTACACTATCCGGTCAGTTGCCCGGATGATCGAGTCTTTTTCCGTATATGAAAACATGAGGCGGGCCATACGGTATTAATCCCGTCTGCCCGTGACTCGAGGCGCATGGTGTAGGAGGGGGTGGGGTGGGTGGGTGGTGTCGGGAGTGTGGGAGGAGAGCGTCGGGAGGAACCACCTGGGTACAGGAATTACCATTAATTTTAGAACAATTAATCATAGCCAAAAACAAATGAAATAAGTACTAGTAATTATGTAATAACAAATAAATAAGTTTTCTAAAAGCAATGTGCACAGGCTGAAGTTTCCTTAAAAAATATTCTCCTGGCAGCCTACGTAAGGTGCTATAGCTGCCCCACGCCAAGTGGACCCGTCCAACACTGGTCAACCCATGTGCGTCCATCCCTCGTGTTATACACAGTGCTGCGCCATTAGTGAAATATTTTTTTAAATAACTTTTTTATTTTCATAGTAACTTTGAACATTTTTGGCCAAGACTATGTCTGGTAGGAGCATCAATCGTTCTGTAGGTGTTAAGAGGAAGAAAGTTGTCCTAACAATTAAAGACAAGTTACTGTTATACACCTCAACGAGTGAGGCGTCACAGTGCTGCGCCATTAATGAAATATTTTTTTAAATATCTTTTTTATTTTCATAGTAACTTTAAACATTTTTGGCCAAGACTATATCTGGTATCAGCATCAATCGTTCTGGAGGTGTTAAGAAGAAGAAGGTTGTCCTGGCAATTAAAGACAAGTTACGTGTTGTTCAACCAGTGAGGCGTCACAGGCAGCCAAATGCCTTCAACAAGTGAGGCGCCACAGGCAAGCCAAGCGCCTTCAACAAGTGAGGCGCCACAGGGCTAGCCAAGCACCTTCAACAAGTGAGGCGCCACAGGGCTAGCCAAGCGCCTTCAACAAGTGAGGCGCCACAGGCAAGCCAAGCGCCTTCAACAAGTGAGGGCATGCAAGCGCCTTTAACCCTTACACTGCTCAGGGGTCCTGGGCACATTTACACCCCTGTGCACAAGAAAAAAAAAAAATTAAAAAAAAAAATTTCGTCTTCTAAACATGTTAATTTGAGTCCCCTGAGCACGGGAAAAATAATAAAAAAATTCTATTATACATAACAATGACACAATTGAGCCGAGAAGTTGGCCGATGACGTCACAGAACGTGAGCGCTCAAGGCTGCTGCGTCAGGCAGCCGTAACTCACAGCCGCGTGAGCGGCCCGAGTTGCCGCGAATTTATTTTCGCGGAATTATTTACAGTATTTTGGGTCATTTTACTCTAATTTTTTTCGCTAGTATTGTTCCAATTATTAGCAATAGACGTTGTATTATAATAAAAATGGTCTAAACTCACTAGGCGCTCACATATTAGTGTCACAAGAATGCCTACCAAAATGGTATAATTTACAGGAAATATTCAATGTATTTGTTTTTTTTTCAAAATAAACACAAAAAATAACTTGATATATACATTTATTTACCAAAGAATTACACATTTAGTACTCCTGGAGACTGTGATACTGTGCGAAACAGTCGATATGGCACAGAGGGACGGCACACGCTTCGCACCATGTCAACACCAATTTATGTTTCTGTGGCCTCAATTTGGTACTGGAACACACAACACACCGACGCTGGCCTGCTGCACGAGCTCCAGTTGGTGGTAATTTCTTGATTTGGTGCATCAGAAAGGCCTCCCTGTAAGCGAGCCTGGGTGCAGGAGCATGGTTCAATATTGGGTCTCGAATGGGTTTTGTATGCCAGGTGTGTCCTTGCCAAATTTGCCTAGCAACTGTTTCACAACTTGAAAACTAAACGAACGGAAATATGGTTTTCTACCTGTCTTTACAAGAAACATGTTGTAACTGTTCAGCATTGTTACGTCAATAAGATGGAAAATCATTTTCTTCGTCCACTTCACAGTCTTCCGTACACACTCTACAGCACCCACCATCATGTCACATTTATCAACTAAACGCATGTTGATGTTGTAGTCCATCACACAATCTGGCTTATATATTATTTGTTTTTGTTGTTCTGTTTACCTTGCCACTGTCCACCACTGTACCAGGGTGAATGGTGGTCAACATGTTCACTTCACGTCTGTCTTTCCACCGCACTGAAAGCATTGCACCACTTTTTCTTACCTCACAATCACCTACTTGCATAGCAGTGTCAAACACAGGCATTTCCTTTCGTTTTGGCTTTACTGTTCCACACACTCCAGTCTTATTATCAAGCAAGAATTTCGTTAGCAAGGGACTGGTATAATAGTTATCTGTGTACAATATGTGGCCCTTGTTCAGATATGGTGCAAGCAGTGACTTCACCACACTACCTGAGAAGCCATGTTCGTCATTAGCAGGAATATCTACATTTGTGGCTGAATAAAGTATCATGTGTAACACCATTCCTGATTCACAGTCACAGAGCACAAAGAATTTCAGTCCAAATCGGTGACGTTTTGAGGGAATATACTGCTTGAAGGCAGCAAGTCCTTTGAAAAGCACAAGGGATTCATCTATAACCAGCTTCTGAGCTGGTACGTAGTAATCTCGGAACTTTCCAATCAGGTCATTTAGCACGTGCCTCACCCTCCAAAGCCTATCATCCTGTGTCTCGTCTGCATTATTTGCAAATGAATGCACCGTAGGATCAACAGAAATCTGTCTCGGGACATATATTTCCCGAACAATGGTGTTGGAACAGCGTTGTCTTTGCTCCAATAATCTGAATTACGTGTTTCACACAGTGTTTCATCAACATGCAAATTGCGAAAAACACATACATTTCACCAACAGTTGTCTCTTTCCAACGCTGTAGTAGTGAAAATTCTGTAACTTCCTCAAGTTCAATGAGATCGGCCGCAAGTCTGTTCGTTTCATGAACAATGTGTTCCATGAGCGGCTCATCGAAATATGCAGTAAAAAGTCACTTTCACACATTTCGTCACCAGTATCAGGGAAAAGATCTGTAATTCCCACATCTCTGTTGTCAAAGTCGGAATTTGTGGTACAAAAATCTTCCCATCACTCCACA
>WNGS01166755.1:1039-12388 GCA_020271785.1 Procambarus virginalis
ATAGATAAATATATATATATTATAATATATATCTACTATATATAGATATATTCTATATATATTATTATATATATAATATATATTATAGATAGATATATATATAATATTATACTATATGCCGAACAAGCCTAAATGGTCCCCAGGACTATATGCGAATGAACACTCACATCCCAGAAGGTGTGGCATCCAAACTGGTATGGTACAGGGATGCCTTAAACGCCTTGACCATCACGCCCGGTTTAAGGGGGCATCCATGTACATACCAGTGCGTTGCTCCTGGGAGTATGGGTTCGAGTCACTATCTGGGGGTGTGAGTTTTCAATCGCATATAGTCCCTGGGGACCATTCAGGCTAGTTCGCATACATATACTATATATATATAATATAATATATATATATAATTATATTCTATATATATATATATAATATGTGTGAGGGTACACCTCTGGTGCCAATGGTGGGGACCCATAGCCTCGGAGAAGAAAATAAAACGTATTCAGAGGAGGACCTGTGGTTTCTCCCTGAACACTAATATTTCTTCTCCTACCACCCCCCATTCTTTTGTAGGTACACTCTAATTATTTTGCTTTATTGGAACTTTGTTACAAAAAAGGAGTTACATATAGGTTACAAGATGGTTATCATAGGTTGTCGAGTTGCCTCCGATCCCTCAGATGGTGGGCAGGACCCCTGGATGCAGTGCGCATTCCCTCTGTATCGTTACGCTGAGGCGCTGGAAAAAAAGCTGGGCAGCTCTACTAGGGTTCCTTGTTTGTTTCATGAGCCTGAAACCCAGTTCCTTCAAAAACTTTTAGCACTTTTACCCCAGGTGCCGAGTGTCTCAGAAGCAAATGGGGACAAAAATTGTAGTGGTGATCCTGTTCTCTATACTTACGGGATTTGGCTCCCTCCCTGTGGGTGGCAGCCGCCACCTATTGTGCAACACCTGAGGTCCCCATTGTAGGTGTTAGCCAGGGTGAATACGGCACGTTTAGTCCCATAACCACTGCTTGCCATTCTTCCCAGGGGTTCACCAATGTGATACCATCCGGGCGACCAATAAGAGTAGCAGAGTTACGGGGGGCTTTAGGTAACGGGGCTCTCTCTTTCAGCTGGGCATCCCCCCCCAAGCTGTGGTGAGGCTCCTCTAGATGATGTCGTTAACTTCATGGTGCCCTCGAGTGCCATCCCCCTGTGCTTTGGCAGAGTAGGCCATGGTGGCTTACCTGTCAGCCACCACCTCACCACCGCAAATACACCTATATCTTGTGTGGTGGATTGGGGCAGCAAGGCGGGAGGGCCACAGCAATTCGGTGGGTGTGTGGTGTGAGACGCTTGCCAGGGGTTACATTGGGGTTGCTAACAGGAAATCCCCTGCATCTGGGGCTGCTACTACTGCTGTGAGGCGAGCAAATGTCGTGTTGGTGTTGTTGCAGCACCCCAGGCACTCTGCAGCTCAACTTGGTTACAATTGGGCCATCTCAGCTGGATTGATTTTGGGCTTTTGGGGATGTGGTGAGGTGATGCTGCCAGCCACGAGAGGCACCCTCTGTGGCACAGCGTGTGAAATTAGGATCATGTACACCTGCCAGCTGATGTCAAGTGGCAGGTAGAATTTCCTTCACAAGTTCGTCGGATGCTGATAAGGAGGACAGGAAGGCTGGAACAGCGATTTGCGTTGCTGTTCGAACTCCGAGGGCCCCCCAAGTCTTACGGGAAGAGAGACTTGTTTCCACTGTAGGTCATGAAGAGAGAGGTTAAGGGCTTTTTCTAGCATTGATTTCAGTAACCGGTCATACTCACTTAGTTTTGGCTACTGTAAGATGGTGAACACCTCAGAAAGTAGGTTAACCTGGGGAGGGACAGACATCAATTGTGATGAGGCAGAGTGCATCAGTGACGGAAAAAATCAAAAAATAGGTCATACAAAAAAATCCTCCCATCCATCCTCTTCAGGTCGGACGAATCTTTCTTATCATAGGACCTCATCGATGGCATTCAACCCCAGGGAGCTCCCCTAAGAGTGTGCTGTCCTATCAGGTTTAGCTTTATGGATATTCAGCAGAAGACCCTCTATTCTAGCTCTACTGTGCAACACTGGTTGGAACTTATTCATTTTCAGACATTAGAAAGAGGGTTCAGGGTGATGGCCACAACTGCACTTGCTACTGGATATTTTCAGTGTGTCCACACAGGTAGGGATGTCTTGGGAACCAGGCTAGGGTACCATCATCCAAGAACCAGATGTTAAGCTCGCTGGACAGGACCTCTGTGACTTGTTTGATGACAAGCAGAAAAGGAGGAGCAGGGGTCACCCTGTTGGAGCTTCCCGCGAGTCAACTTCATGTTCGCCAAAAAGTAGCTTAAGATCCGTACTGTAGCATGAATGTACAAAAGGGAGAGGGAAGGTGAAATGACTATCGAACCGAGCGCAGTACAGCATCCCTCCGCAACCAAATTGAAGGCATTTATATATATATATAATATATATATATATATATATATATATATATATATATACTATATATATATATATATATATATATATATATATTATATATATATATATATATATATATATATATATATATATATATATCTATTACACCTCAGGTGCAATTGTAGGGACCCACAGCCTCGAAGAATAAAGAGTATTCAAGTAAGACCTTGTGGATTCTCATTGAACAATTTAATCTTTTCTTCTACCACCCCTATTATGATTTTTATTTTTTTATTTAATTCTTAGTACAATAAATTTATATTATTGCACTAAGGGTTAGTATTTAGGGGTTGGAAATTTCCAACAAGCTGTGTTGCCTGCAGCTGGTTTGCTTACAGCTATGTTGCCTGCTGCTGTATCTTCTGCAGCTGTGTTATCTGCTGCTGTGTTGCCTGCTATTGTATCTCCTGCATCTGTGTTGCCTGCTGCTGTATCCCCTGCATCTGTGTTGCCTGCAGCTGTGTTGCCTCCTGATGCCTTGCCTGCTGCTGTGATGCATGCTGATGTGTTGCCTGCAGCTGTATCTCCTGCATCTGTGTTGCCTGCTGTTGTATCTCCTGCATCTGTGTTGCCTGCTGCTGTGTTGCCTGCTGTTGTATCTCCTGCATCTGTGTTGCCTGCTGCTGTGTTGCCTGCTGCTGTATCTCCTGCATCTGTGTTGCCTGCTGCTGTGTTGCCTGCTGCTGTATCTCCTACAGCTGTGTTGCCTCCTGATGCCTTGCCTGCTGCTGTTAAGCATGCTGCTGTGTTGCCTGCAGCTGTGTTGCCTGCAGCTGTGTTGCCTGCCTCTGTATTGCGTGCCGCTGTGGTGCGTGCCGCTGTGGCTGCAGCTGTGTTATCTGTTGCTGTGTTGCCTGCTGCTGTGTCACTGCTGCTGTGATGCATGCTGCTGTGTCACCTGCTGCTGTATCTCCTGCAGCTGTGTTACCTGCTGCTGTGTTGCCTGCTGCTGTGATGCATGCTGCTGTGTTGCCTGCTGCTGTATCTCCTGCAGCTGTGTTACCTGCTGCTGTGTTGCCTGCAGCTGTGTTGCCTGCTGCAGTATCTCCTGCAGCTGTGTTAACTGCTGCCGTGTTGCCTGCAGCTGTGTTGCCTGCAGCTGTGTTGCGTGCCGCTGTATTGCGTGCCGCTGTGGTGCGTGCCGCTGTGGTGCCTGCAGCTGTGTTACCTGCTGCTGTGTTGCCTGCTGCTGTATCTCCTGCAGCTGTGGTGCCTGCTACTGTGTTGCCTGCAGCTGTGGTGCCTGCAGCTCTATTTCCTGCAGCTCTGATGCCTGCTGCTGTGTTGCCTGCTGCTATGTTGTCAGCTGCTGCGTTGCCTGCAGCTGTGTTGCCTGCTTCTGTATCTCCTGCAGCTGTGTTGCCTGCTTCTGTATCTCCTGCTGCTGTGTTGTCAGCTGCTGTGTTGCCTGCTTCTCTATCTCCTGCTGTACTCACCTATTTGTGCTTGCGGGGGTTGAGCTATAGCTCTTTGGTCCCGCCTCTCAACTGTCTATCAACTGATGTACAGATTCCTGAGCCTATTGGGCTCTGTCATATCTACATTTAAACTGTGTATGGAGTCAGCCTCCACCACATCTCTGCCTAATGCATTATACCTGTTAACTACTCTGACACTGAAAAAGTTCTTTCTAACATCCCTGTGGCTCATTTGGGTACTCAGTTTCCACCTGTGTCCCCTTGTTCGTGTACCACCAGTGTTAAATAGTTTATCCTTGTCTACCCTGTCAATTCCCCTGAGGATTTTGTAGGTAGTGATCATGTCTCCCCTCACTCTTCTGTCTTCCAGTGTCGTAAGGTGCATTTCCCGCAGCATTTCCTCGTAACTCATGCCTCTTAGTTCTGGGACTAGTCTAGTGGCATACCTTTGAATTTTTTCCAACTTCGTCTTGTGCTTGACAAGGTACGGGCTCCATGCTCGGGCCGCATACTCCAGGATTGGTGTTACGTATGTGGTGTACAAGGTTCTAAACGATTCCTTACACAGGTTCCTGAAGGCTGTTCTGATGTTAGCCAGCCTCGCATATGCCGCTTACGTAATTCTCTTTATTTGGGCTTCAGGAGACAGGTTTGGTGTGATATCATTTCCTAGATCTTTCTCTCTTTCCGTTTCATTAAGTACTTCATCTCCTATTCTGTATCTTGTGTCTGGCCTCCTGTTTCCACCGCCTAGTTTCATTACTTTGTATTTACTCGGGTTAAACTTTAGGAGCCATTTGTTGGATTTTCATTCAGTCTGTCTACGTCGTCCTGTAGCCTCCTAGCATCATCCTCTGTTTCAATCCTCCTCATAATTTTTGCATCATCAGCAGCAAACATTGAGAGAAACGATTCTATACCGTCTAGGAGATCATTTACATATATTTCAGAAAAAGTATTGGTCCAAGGACTGACCCCTGCGAGACTCCACTTGTGACGTCGCGCCAATCCGAGACCTCACCCCTCAGTGACTCGTTGTCTTCTGTTACTTATGTACTCCATTATCCAACGGAGTACCTACCCTTTCACTCCAGCCTGCATCTCCAGCTTTTTCACTAGCCTCTTGTGTGGCACTGTATCAAAGGCTTTTTGACAATCCAAAAATATGCAGTCTGCCCACCCCCTCTCTTTCTTGCCTGATTTTTGTTGCCTGGTCGTAGAATTCAATTAGGTGTGCGGGGGCTGGGAGGATCTGGTACGGGGAGGGTGGTGTAGGAGGGAGGGCTTGGGGGGTGGGTGAGCGGGGGAGGCTTGGAGGGGGGGATGGGTGAGAGGGGGAGGCTTTGGAGAGTGTGGGAGAAGGGGAGGCTTGGTGGGGTATAGGAGGAGGGAGGGCTTGGGGGGGGGGGAGGTTGGGGGATAGGGAGTGCCGAGGGGGATAAGGAAAAGGGAGGGCTGAGGAGAGTGGGGGAGAAAGGAGGGCTCAGAAGGGTGGAGGGGGGGTCAGGGGATATGGAGGGCTTGGGGGTGGTGGAGAAGGGAGGGCATGGAGGATTAGGGAGGGCTTGGGGGGTGGAGGAAAACGGAGATCCTGGGGAGGGGGGGGGGGAGGTAGGGCATCTATTGGGTGGAGGATGGAGGAGGTGCTTCTCTCACTGTGCCTGTTGAGTCGCTTGTGGAGGGTTCCCCGCTCCCCTCTGGGATTGTAGGGCTTGGGGTTGTGGCTCCCTGATTCCTTTCTTTCTCCCTGTGCTCCTTCCTTGTGGCTGCTGCCGTCTCTCTCTCGTCCCTTGTCATATCCCTCTGCAGGAATACCTTTTTGAACCTCTGTACATTTGCTAGTCTGCTCTTCCTTGCTAGCAAGTCCTCTTTTGTTCTCTCGCTCTTGAATACCACCTTTATCACACGGTCTCTGTCCTTGTTGTACCGCCCAATCCTGAAAATCTTTTCAATATCTTGGTCACCCCTCTCCATCTTTATCCCTTTAAGGATTTCATTAACTTCACTTTTGTCCTTGTCTCTCCTTTCCACTCGACCAGTCCCTGTTTGCTACTTAATGCCTACTGTTACTACTGCTCTTTTTCGCTCTATCATCTGGCTAGTACATCTAGCTGCTTCCTGAGAAGAAGCCTGTGTTACCTGCTACTGTGTTGCCTGCTACTGTGTTGTCTGCAGCTGTGTTGACGCTACTGTGTTGCCTGCTTCTGTATCTCCTGCTGCTGTGTTGCCTGCAGCTGTGTTGTCGGCTGCTGTGTTGCCTGATGCTGTGTTGCCTGCTGCTGTGGTGCATGCTACTGTGTTGCCTGCTTCTGTATCTCCTGCTGCTGTGTTGCCTGCTGCTGTGATGCCTGCTACTGTGTTGCCTGCTTCTGTATCTCTTGCTGCTGTGTGGCCTGCAGCTGTGTTGACGCTACTCTGTTGTCTGCTTCTGTATCTCTTGCTGCTGTGTTGCCTGCTGCTGTGTTGCCTGCAGCTGTGTTGCCTGCTGTTATGTTGCCTGCAGCTGTGTTGCCTGTTGCCTGTTGTGTTGTGGTGGCATAGTGGAACAAATTGCTGAACCAACTCCTGAGCAAAATAAAGTTAGCGACTGACGCCTTGTGGCTTTTGTCAGGATTTGATAAAAGTTGAGATTTATGTTCCTGAGGCTACTGTTCCAGCAGCACTGTGTTCCTGAGGCTCCTGTTCCAGCAACACTGTGTTCCTGAGGCTCCTGTTCCAGCAACACTGTGTTCCTGAGGCTCCTGTTCCAGCAGCACTGTGTTCCTGAGGCTTCTGTTCCAGCAGCACTGTGTTCCTGAGGCTCCTGTTCCAGTAGCACTGTGTTCCTGAGGCTACTGTTCCAGCTGCACTGTGTTCCTGAGGCTACTGTTCCAGCTGCACTGTGTTCCTGAGGCTACTGTTCCAGCTGCACTGTGTTCCAGAGGCTCCTGTTCCAGCAGCACTGTGTTCCTGAGGCTCCTGTTCCAGCTGCACTCTGTTCCTGAGGCTCCTGTTCCAGTAGCACTGTGTTCCTGAGGCTACTGTTAGAGCTGCACTGTGTTCCAGAGGCTCCTGTTCCAGCTGCACTGTGTTCCTGAGGCTACTGTTCCAGCAGCACTGTGTTCCTGAGGCTACTGTTCCAGTAGCACTGTGTTCCTGAGGCTAATGTTCCACCTGCACTGTGTTCCTGAGGCTCCTGTTCCAGCAGCACTGTGTTCCTGAGGCTCCTGTTCCAGCAACACTGTGTTCCTGAGGCTCCTGTTCCAGCTGCACTGTGTTCCTGAAGCTCCTGTTCCAGCAACACTGTGTTCCTGAGGCTCCTGTTCCAGCAGCACTGTGTTCCTGAGGCTCCTGTTCCAGTAGCACTGTGTTCCTGAGGCTACTGTTAGAGCTGCACTGTGTTCCTGAGGCTCCTGTTCCAGCAGCACTGTGTTCCTGAGGCTCCTGTTCCAGCAGCACTGTGTTCCTGAGGCTCCTGTTCCAGCAGCACTGTGTTCCTGAGGCTCCTGTTCTAGCTGCACTCTGTTCCTGAGGCTCATTTCCAGCAGCACTGTGTTCCTGAGGCTCCTGTTCCAGCAGCACTGTGTTCCTGAGGCTCCTGTTCCAGCAGCACTGTGTTCCTGAGGCTTCTGTTCCAGCAGCACTGTGTTCCTGAGGCTCCTGTTCCAGCAACACTGTGTTCCTGAGGCTTCTGTTCCAGCAGCACTGTGTTCCTGAGGCTTCTGTTCCAGCAGCACTGTGTTCCTGAGGCTCCTGTTCCAGCAACACTGTGTTCCTGAGGCTTCTGTTCCAGCAGCACTGTGTTCCTGAGGCTTCTGTTCCAGCAGCACTGTGTTCCTGAGGCTCCTGTTCCAGCAACACTGTGTTCCTGAGGCTTCTGTTCCAGCAGCACTGTGTTCCTGAGGCTCCTGTTCCAGCAGCACTGTGTTCTGAGGCTTGTTCCAGCAACACTGTGTTCCTGAGGCTTCTGTTCCAGCAGCACTGTGTTCCTGAGGCTTCTGTTCCAGCAGCACTGTGTTCCTGAGGCTCCTGTTCCAGCAACACTGTGTTCCTGAGGCTCCTGTTCCAGCAGCACTGTGTTCCTGAGGCTCTGTTCAGCAGCACTGTGTTCCTGAGGCTCCTGTTCCAGCACCACTGTGTTCCTGAGGCTCCTGTTCCAGCAGCACTGTGTTCCTGAGGCTCCTGTTCCAGCAGCACTGTGTTCCTGAGGTTTCTGTTCCAGCAGCACTGTGTTCCTGAGGCTCCTGTTCCAGCAGCACTGTGTTCCTGAGGCTCCTGTTCCAGGCAGCACTGTGTTCCTGAGGCTCCTGTTCCAGCAGCACTGTGTTCCTGAGGCTCTGTTCCAGCAGCACTGTGTTCCTGAGGCTCTGTTCCAGCAGAACTATGTTCCTGAGGCTGCTGTTCCAGCTGCACTGTGTTCCTGAGCTCCTGTTCAGCAACACTGGTTCTGAGGCTCCTGTTCAGCAGCACTGTGTTCCTGAGGCTCCTGTTCCAGTAGCACTGTGTTCCTGAGGCTTCTGTTCCAGCAGCACTGTGTTCCTGAGGCTCCTGTTCCAGCACACTGTGTCCTGGGCTCCTGTTCCAGCAGCACTGTGTTCCTGAGGCTCTGTTCCAGCAGCACTGTGTTCCTGAGGCTCTGTTCCAGCAGCACTGTGTTCCTGAGGCTCATTTCCAGCAGCACTGTGTTCCTGAGGCTCCTGTTCCAGCAGCACTGTGTTCCTGAGGCTCCTGTTCCAGCAGCACTGTGTTCCTGAGGCTTCTGTTCCAGCAGCATGTGTCCTGAGGCTCCTGTTCCAGCAGCACTGTGTTCCTGAGGTTCTGTTCCAGCAGCACTGTGTTCCTGAGGCTTCTGTTCCAGCAGCACTGTGTTCCTGAGGCTCTGTTCCAGCAACACTGTGTTCCTGAGGCTTCTGTTCCAGCAGCACTGTGTCCTGAGGCTTCGTTCCAGCAGCACTTGTGTTCTGAGGCTCCTGTTCACAACCTGTGTTCCTGAGGCTCCTGTTCAGCAGCCGTGTGTTCCTGAGGCTTCTGTTCCAGCAGCCGTGTTCCTGAGCTCCTTATGCTCCTGCTGCTGCCTTTACCAATTTTCGCCAGAACTCTCTTCCTTTTCCTTGTGTTCGTCCCCCCCCCCTCTTCTCCTTTCTAATTGTCATTTCCTGCCGACCTTTCCCTGTTTTGATTATTCTCTTGAACTTCTTCTATTTTGACGCCCGGGTGCTTGAGGAGGCATACTCTTGCACCGTAGAACTGTAGTATCCAACGTCGAGAGCGGGGAACCTTTATTGTCAATCCTCCTTTCGTCACTGAACCCGATCTCGACGGACTGGCGGTTCTTAAGGTGGTGTTTGTGGGGCGTATACTCACGACGCACCCCTATGGGGCCCCGTCCCCGCCACGGCCGCACTCGCACGATCCTGTGGTGTTTGTGTATAGCTGAGGAAGTCATGGTTGTAAGGTTGATATAAAGCCATTGCTTGGTTACTGACTTTAATACTTATAAACGATTACATGACTAGTAGCTACCAAGCTTGGAGGGCATCCTGTACGCTTCTTGTTTACCTTCTCTTCTGGCGTCCCAGCCGCAACAACAAACAAACGGGTGGTACCGTTTTCTATGAACAGATCCCTTCCTGTACTAATACTTACAACGCCTTGTTGGTCCCGCTACGTGGGCTAAATACTTTGATCTCCTCCATCTGGATTCTACTCCTCCTGACGATTCTCCCTCCATAAACACCTTGTTGATTCAGTAGATGCCTCTGTTACTTTTAAATCCCCAGTTACGGTACGCGTGTCGTCGCTGCTCCTTCTCAGGATGCAGCTACTCATTTAGCCGCTTTGTCCTGCATTGGAGAGACCCCTGTTCGGGTCTCCAAAAACGCTCGGTTAAATGCCAGTGTTGCCACTGTTCTCCTCCCATACCATGTTGCAACTGGTGTTCGGGACCTCAAAAATTGCCATGTGGATATTAAATATATCCTCGAAGCCGAAGGCCATTCTGTCCTCCAGGTGAAACATTTACTCGACCCCCTCGTGGTCGTCGCCGTCAGCCCCTTCGAGTTGTTAAAATCACCTTTGATAGTAGGGCCCTTTCGCCCTCTTTTATTCTTGCTGGTGCCAGATGCTCCGTTCAGGAGATGCGCCCTCTCCTAGACTTTGCAATAAGAGTTGGGAGTTCGGGCACGGTGTCCTCAAATGCACAAGTACTGTGTATCTATGCCCATTGTGGGACGATAGTTATTTTAAGTCTGAGTGGACTTCTCACCAGGCTCGTGGCCTCAATTACGGTGAGCCCACCCTACTTTCTCACGTTCGTGTATACACTACAAAGTCGAGGAAGCCGTCCTCAACTTGAAGCCCATGATCGTCTGTGTTTTCCTGAAGGGAGACGCCAAGTTCGTCGTCTCAACCCTTTCGCGGGCGTATCCTACGCTCGTGTGTTGCGCTCGACCTCTCCTCGTCCTTCCCGTCTTCTCATTCTCACAACCGTTTCCAGGCCTTAAACCAACCACACCCACCACTCCTCCCCTTCCTTTGCCTCCTGCCCTGATAGGTCTCCCTCCTATTTCTCCGTATGTCTTCTTCCCCATCTCCCCCCCCCTCTTCTTCCCGACCCTCCCCCCAGTCTCGACCCTCCACGCCACCTGTCTGTCCAGGCTGATATCCATCATCCTCCAGCAATCTTTGTGTTGTTGCTCCTGTTCCTCTTCTCCTGCTGAGACCATTAAGTCTGTCGCCCGGTACGGTGTTACTGGAACGCCTGTCTCTTCGAGTTAGAAACGTAAGCCTGGCTCCTCTCCTTCTTCCTCTCCAGTGGGTAAGAAGGTTTTGCTGTCTCCTCGCCCCTTCCCTCTGACTCTGTCACTACGTCCCCTCCCATTTCAGTGATCGGACTCCCTGTCCCAGATATGGAGGATTCTTTCGCCCCCGATTCCCTCTCGGTTGCTGCCCTCGTGAGGTGACTCCCTGATTTCTGCCCCGCCTCCTCCAGCTGTCCTTGCCTGCCCTTCTCATTGTCTCCTCCCCTCCGACCCCGTCAGTCCGCCTCTTGTCTCCTCGCTTCCTTCCCTCCATCCTTACTCAGTTTACCCATGCCCCCTAACCCTGATTTTGCTGACCCTACTCATGATCCTGAAATTCTCTATTAACTGTGTTCTTCTTTACCTTCGTTTCTTTTTGTTCTCTGTTACTGTTCTTTTCTTTGATAATGTCTATTCTTCAGTGAATAGATTTTATTGAATAGTGAATAGATTCGTGGATTTATGCCAACTTCCATGATCTCCAACTTCTAATTACACAGTTTTCACAACTTTGTGTTTGTCTCCAGGAAACCAATGCTTGGTGCTGGCTGGTCACTTTCGTGTTATTCCTTTCTTTCTCCCCCCCCCCAGCTCTTGCTGGGGCCCATAACTTACTGCTCTCTTAATTCGTTCTGATATTCCCTTCGTCCCC
>WNGS01166755.1:13388-27397 GCA_020271785.1 Procambarus virginalis
AGCGTAGCCTCTTGCGAGCTCAAGAACCCCTCAGCCCAGCCTTACTCAGTGGCTTCAAGGTCAACCACCAATTCGTGGAGTGTTATTCCGTGAAGTGACAGCGCTTATTTTAAAGGCAGCCAAATTAGTGGCTGTGCCCTCGCAAGATTATCCACGAATTTGTGGTGTTAGTTTTGCGAGGTCTCTAACAATATTTAATACTTCTATTAATACTTGAAGTTCGATAGAGGCTAATTAAGACGATATCATCAATAATGTGTATATTATTTCTCTTAAATAGAGATCTATTTAATATATATGCACTAGTGTTCTCAAATAAGTTAAGGCACTGTGGGCTCACCATAGACCATGCTACTTGGAACTTTTTTGGTCCAGGTAGCGAATCTTTCACAACATGTTCTCAATACAATATTTACTAATTGCCAACCCACAACAGAGTAGGATATACATGACTAGTGTTTATAGATAGCCTAGTCCCCTATTACCATTGACTAGTTGAACTATTTATTGTTCATCCTAGTCCTATTATTACCATAGTCTAGTTGTACTACATTGAACAACCTAGCACCATTAATGAATGGTACAGGCCTTATTTTGGGTGTAATTGTTACCAGCTCGAGTGTGTATATATAATAATTTACTTATGATCATTACACCTTTGAGTGATTAATTAGTGTCTATACCATCCTAGGGTGATAATTGAGGAGCTAACCTAAAGGTACTTCCAGTGACACTGGTTTATCACTCAAATCATTAGTGTGTATGATATTCATGTAATGTGTATAAATATTAAGTGCTAACCTCTAGTAGAGGTAGGATTATAGTCTAGTGATTGCAGAATTTTACCCTAGGCTACCATCAGTACTTGTTCATAATTTATGAGTCAGTGCATATTGCCCAATTAACAAGTCACCATGACAAATCCACAGAAAGCAAAGCGTGCTTTAACAGCATGTAAACGTCAACTGACAAGAGATCTCAACCAATATGAACAGTTGTTACATGAGCCTGTAATTAATTATCGTCGGTTGAAAATACAACTATTACAAATTCAAACCCAATTGCATATATTGAAAGCAAATAGGAAATCTTACCAAAATCGAGTCCACGCCAACGACGACGACGACATAGTAGTTGAAGATGTGGAACCATTCCTGTCTGACCTAGCACAATATGAAGAAGAAACTCAAGCCAGGTTGGAGCACTTACACAGGATAATTGAATCAGAACAAACAGCCAGTACATCAAATAAAGTAGATAATGTTATGGATGATCTGGATCTTTTTGAGATTAAATGTCAAGCGAGATTAGATCCTTTAATCAACGAGGATAAAGCCTCACCTACTACAGCTTCACCCAATATTATACCACCAGAAATTAAACAGTTCTCAGACAATTTATCCACAGTCTCTGTGGATTCTGAAAACCCAATACCTGAGGCCACTAAGTTAACATGCCTCCAAACTGAAATTAAAGGTGAAGCTGAACCAGAAGTAGAAAATGTAAATGAAAATAGCGACAGCACTAATTTCCCAGACCAGCTTCCTAGTGATATAATGCTGGCAATGAGAAAACTGTCATACACCTTGTACTTCAATTGCTGGATTTACCTCAACCTGATCAGACTGCTGACTCATTACAATCCTTCAGCATGGAGTTTGAGTCACTACTAAGAACATTCAGTCTTAAGGTTGATATAACTACTAGTGAATGGATGACCAAAGTATTCCTTCAACGAAAATTGTCCAGCGATATACTAGATGAATTATACCCACAAGAACATAACACCATCCTGACAGTACAGGACATCATTGAAGGTTTGCGTTCCATCATAAACAAACGACGTGCAAATGAGGAAGTTAAAGCCTCATACAAGCCTTGAGAAATAGAAAGTAAGAATAACTTAAAGGGTAAAACAACTACCCCAAATAAACATCAACCAATTACTCTCACACCAAGTTGGAGAAAATCTGGCAATGCAGCAGAATCCTCCAAGCCTACTGTTACTAGTTCACCCAAACCGGTAACTTCCAAGCGTGTAGTAGGTTGGGGAACATGTATGTTCTGCAAAAAGAAACATTCAACATACCGTTGTGCTAATTATCCAGACAGAGACACTCGTATTAAGCGACTCCAGGAATTAGGGAGTGTTCAAGGTGTCTCAAGTCACACAACATAGACTATTGTGAGACCCAAATCAACACCTGCAACAGGTTTAGAAGAGGTAAGCACCATGCAGCACTGTGCAAACATACGAAATTAACGTATTCAAGACAGAAGATGGAAGATAGCATTCCCACCACAGTACAGTTTTGCAAGGTGCGACAGAAAATTAGTGTCCAAGCGGCAGAGTCCAAAAGTAATGCGACTTTGCCTACTGCCCAAATTACCATCCAGAATAAGAGGGCCAAGGTCCATACACTTGGGACGTTTGACCAAGGGTCCCAGAGAACATATGTCACTAAAAAGTTGGCAGATGAACTACAATTAAGGCCTGTAACCCAGACGACAATCAACATCTCCAGGTTTCTAACATATACAGGACCTCAAGTCTACCAGGTAGTACAACCATCAGTACATTTAGGCTGCTACGTCTGTCAAGTACAAGCTATTATGGTGGACAAAATACCAGCAGACCTACAAGTACAAGGTCTGAGAGCAACAGCCAAATTCCTGAGAAATAGAGGAATAAAATTGGCAGATAATATTAAGTCTGATCACCTCACCGACTTCCGTATCCTTGTAGGTACAGACTACTACCATCGATTTATCGGTAGCCCTACTAAATATCAGGTCATAACCATGCTAAATTCTGCAGGAGGCAAATTACTCTCAGGCCCAGTATTAAGCCTGAGGAGACCTATGCCTGCAGATAAACAATACCAGTAAAAATCTACATTTGTCAGCTGATTATATATCTCCAGTAGCGTTATACTACGGAGATTACAGCAGACTATAGCAACAGAGGTTGATGTTAATATCATCATTTAAAGCTGAAGATGAGTTCAAGAGGCCTCAGGGGCAAATCAGTGAACAGTAGCCTAAACAGCTACAAGTCACTGCAAGCAATGTCACTGAACCCACTGCAGTCTCAGAACCATACTTGACTTTAATGATGGGCTATTCAATCCTCTGAATTAACTAAATTAAACCCCAATTTGTCAGCCAAATAAACTCCAGCAAATAAGCAGAAGGGAGCTTGACTGACCCAATTAATCCGACGACTGATTTTGATACATTTATTATTTAATCAAGATGAATTCCATGGGCCTCAGTGTTTATATATCAGTGACCAGTTATCTGAACAAGCTTCAAGTTATATCTAATGTCACTGATCTCACTGCAGTCCCTGAATCATACTTGACTGTAGTACTTGATCACATTCAGTCCTCTGGATTGATATGTAATTAGGCTAGAATTTTACCCTTTCAAAGATTTAACAGGGAAATGAAATTGCATTAGACTTCTAACCCCTGCAACTCTAGTACGGGTCATCCGTTCTGTACGAACAGACGCATAAATGTGTGATTGCTAGCTACTAACATCAAATTAATCTAATAATTCGAAGGAGGAATATCGGTGATCGTCTGTTCTAAATAGGACTTCGACCCATGAGCAGCCCCCCCGGGGAATTATGTCGGAACACCCAACACCATTTACTAATTTTAAATTACAATATGCAGATAATATTGAAAGTGTAGCTTGTAATGGAATTTTCCGTCAATAAAAATGGGATATCATTGCCACATAGTACTATAAATTCACCAGCTATTCTGTTGGGAATTATTCTTAAATACATTAGTCATTGGACTTATAACATCACAAAAACACCTCATTTGAATTAACTTAATTATCAGTATCAAAATAGAGTAAATGTGACCCTTCTATCACTTATTGACATCTGGACAAGGAGAGCCAAGGTGTCAGTGGTAGGAGGTCAGCCATTGTTAGGACGAGAGGCGCTGGAGAGTAAATTCAGCTTCAATAATTCTCTTTGATGAAGTGTTATGGAGATCAAATTAGTGCTCTACCATCATCAACACGCTGTCAACATAAACAAGGAAGTGTCTGATCGAAACCCGTTTATCTAATCATTTCTGGCCAGATAATGTTAGGTAGATATAGGGCAAACCGGTTAGCACGAGAAAGAGCCTAAATACAGGTAATTAAGCCTTGGTCCTTATCTTATATAATATATAGTGTTTTCCCTGATATAGCTGTCGTATATTAAAAATTCCGGCTTTACAGCTAATGCCCTGTGACAGGAACTAGAAGAGGAAGCAAGAATTAATCTTGGTACATCAGTTACTATGGGTGATGGAAGCTAGCCTCTCACGAGAATAATTTGGTGTCTACATCCTAGTTATACCTGGTGGACTAAGCCTTCTGTACAATAAGATACGGCACCTCCTCAATTTTATTAACTAATATATGTAGTTTAATACTGTAGTTTGATTGGCTGCATATATATACATTTAATATAAATCCCCCCCTAATGTGTAAGGATCGATTTGTGAGAATAATTGCAGAAATACAGTCTGCTAAACATCATACAAATTGCTATCGAAATATATAAATTAACGAAAATATAAATTCTATATAAATTAAATAAATATAAATTTCACAGGTTGGTTCCCACAGTAATTACAGTGCTGAAAGTACCTCATACCATTTGGTATGAAGTCACTGATAACAGGGCAATCACTGATATAGTGTTGGAGAGAATGTCCTCTCAAGTATGACTACACAACAGATGTTTTTTTCACCCAGAAGGTTATAAATCCATGGAACTGCCTACCCGCCGAAGCCGAAAATGCCAAAATTCAGCTCGAAAATATCATTAGGACAATTGGCGGGACTTACAAGCCCCCGGTTTTTTTTCCTTGTCGAGGCCACTAGATACTTTAGTGGCTCTTGGGTAAATTAGGTAAATATATACAAAAATAAATACCATCGCTTCTCAAATCTTGGGAGCGACAAAGGAAGCCATACACTATCTCTTAGAATTACATAGGTAAACAAAAAATGTAACATATTTGTATTCTACAATGTCGGTTTTGACTGTAAAAGTTGAGAAAACATAGTTTTACTTCGAAATGTACTAATTTTATAAGAAAATTCGACGTAAATAACTAGCAAGTGGTCACGGATAGGCTCCGATATGCCAGCATCGTGATTGGCTACAGCAGTAAGATGAAAAATGTTACTTTCTCTCTGATTGGCCAAACTAAAACCCTAGTGACATCTAGGGAGACTTAAGTGAACTACTTAAAAATCTTCGTAAGTTTACTTTTCTGAATCGCCCTTTGACGCGTTCTTAGCCGGCACTTAGGAACCTTTGTAGCACACATACTTACGAAGTAATATATGGAGCTTCGTGAATCTAGGTCCACAGGCGCTCCACCAAGCGCCAAATGTTGGAATCTTGGGGAATTATTTGCTAAACTTAATTCTATTTCCAAATGGACGAAAACATTACTGACGTTAATTTATGTCATAATAACGTGCTTTATATAACAGCAGATTGTTTCTCGCTGTGCAAATCATTTAATCTAA
Source organism: Procambarus virginalis (assembly GCA_020271785.1). Lineage (NCBI taxonomy): Eukaryota > Metazoa > Arthropoda > Malacostraca > Decapoda > Cambaridae > Procambarus > Procambarus virginalis. The sequence continues at coordinate 18,945 of WNGS01166755.1, forward strand.
ATGATGTTAGATGGACGAGAAATATTCATAGTGGAAATTCAGTTCATCACTTTGTTTACTGGAACAGCTGATTGCAGCGGTATAAAATTAGTTCCAATAAACGACTATATAATTTGCTAAATAAATATAAATCTATTACCAATCCATATTCCTTAATAAATAATACAAGGTTACATTGAATGTAATTTCATTTATGAAAATATGATTCATTTTCGAGGGAGCCGGGCGACTGACGCAATACTGGACCCCGATATTAGTAAGAATTTGATGCATGAAGCTACTTATTAGTAGAGTTAGTAAATGTAAATTCTTAGTACAATAAATTTATATTATTGCACTAAGGGTTAGTATTTAGGGGTTGGAAATTTCCAACAAGCTGTGTTGCCTGCAGCTGGTTTGCTTACAGCTATGTTGCCTGCTGCTGTATCTTCTGCAGCTGTGTTATCTGCTGCTGTGTTGCCTGCTGTTGTATCTCCTGCATCTGTGTTGCCTGCTGCTGTATCTCCTGCATCTGTGTTGCCTGCTGCTGTATCTCCTGCTTCTGTGTTGCCTGCTGCTGTGAAGCATGCTGCTGTGTTGCCTACTGCTGTGTTGCCTGCAGCTGTGTTGCCTGCCGCTGTATTGCGTGCCGCTGTGGTGCGTGCCGCTGTGGTGCCTGCAGCTGTGTTACCTGCTGCTGTGTTGCCTGCTGATGCCTTGCCTGTTGCTGTGATGCATGCTGCTGTTTTGCCTACAGCTGTATCTCCTGCAGCTGTGTTATCTGTTGCTGTGTTGCCTGCTGCTGTGTCACTGCTGCTGTGATGCATGCTGCTGTGTCGCCTGCTGCTGTATCTCCTGCAGCTGTGTTACCTGCTGCTGTGTTGCCTGCTGCTGTGTTGCCTGCTGCTGTGATGCATGCTGCTGTGTTCCCTGCTGCTGTGTCACTGCTGCTGTGATGCATGCTGCTGTGTCGCCTGCTGCTGTATCTCCTGCAGCTGTGTTGCCTGCTGCTGTGTTGCCTGCTGCTGTGATGCATGCTGCTGTGTTGCCTGCTGCTGTATCTCCTGCAGCTGTGTTACCTGCTGCTGTGTTGCCTGCTGCTGTATCTCCTGCATCTGTGTTGCCTGCTGCTGTATCTCCTGCATCTGTGTTGCCTGCTGCTGTATCTCCTGCATCTGTGTTGCCTGCTGCTGTATCTCCTGCTCTGTGTTGCCTGCTGCTGTATCATGCTGCTGTGTTGCCTGCTGCTGTGATGCCTGCTGCTGTGTTGCCTGCTGCTGTATCTCCTGCAGCTGTGTTGCCTGCTGCTGTGTTCCTGCAGCTGTGTTGCCTGCTGCTGTATCTCCTGCAGCTGTGCTGCTGCTGTGTTGCCTGCTGCTGTGTTGCCTGCAGCTGTGTTGCCTGCCGCTGTATTGCGTGCCGCTGTGGTGCGTGCCGCTGTGGTGCCTGCAGCTGTGTTACCTGCTGCTGTGTTGCCTGCTGCTGTATCTCCTGCAGCTGTGGTGCCTGCTACTGTGTTGCCTGCAGCTGTGGTGCCTGCAGCTCTATTTCCTGCAGCTCTGATGCCTGCTGCTGTGTTGCCTGCTGCTATGTTGTCAGCTGCTGCGTTGCCTGCAGCTGTGTTGCCTGCTTCTGTATCTCCTGCAGCTGTGTTGCCTGCTTCTGTATCTCCTGCTGCTGTGTTGTCAGCTGCTGTGTTGCCTGCTTCTCTATCTCCTGCTGTACTCACCTATTTGTGCTTGCGGGGGTTGAGCTATAGCTCTTTGGTCCCGCCTCTCAACTGTCTATCAACTGATGTACAGATTCCTGAGCCTATTGGGCTCTGTCATATCTACATTTAAAACTGTGTATGGAGTCAGCCTCCACCACATCTCTGCCTAATGCATTATACCTGTTAACTACTCTGACACTGAAAAAGTTCTTTCTAACATCCCTGTGGCTCATTTGGGTACTCAGTTTCCACCTGTGTCCCCTTGTTCGTGTACCACCAGTGTTAAATAGTTTATCCTTGTCTACCCTGTCAATTCCCCTGAGGATTTTGTAGGTAGTGATCATGTCTCCCCTCACTCTTCTGTCTTCCAGTGTCGTAAGGTGCATTTCCCGCAGCATTTCCTCGTAACTCATGCCTCTTAGTTCTGGGACTAGTCTAGTAGCATACCTTTGAATTTTTTCCAACTTCGTCTTGTGCTTGACAAGGTACGGGCTCCATGCTCGGGCCGCATACTCCAGGATTGGTCTTACGTATGTGGTGTACAAGGTTCTAAACGATTCCTTACACAGGTTTCTGAAGGCTGTTCTGATGTTAGCCAGCCTCGCATATGCCGCTTACGTAATTCTCTTTATTTGGGCTTCAGGAGACAGGTTTGGTGTGATATCAATTCCTAGATCTTTCTCTCTTTCCGTTTCATTAAGTACTTCATCTCCTATTCTGTATCTTGTGTCTGGCCTCCTGTTTCCACCGCCTAGTTTCATTACTTTGTATTTACTCGGGTTAAACTTTAGGAGCCATTTGTTGGATTTTCATTCAGTCTGTCTACGTCGTCCTGTAGCCTCCTAGCATCATCCTCTGTTTCAATCCTCCTCATAATTTTTGCATCATCAGCAGCAAACATTGAGAGAAACGATTCTATACCGTCTGGGAGATCATTTACATATATATCAGAAAAAGTATTGGTCCAAGGACTGACCCCTGCGAGACTCCACTTGTGACGTCGCGCCAATCCGAGACCTCACCCCTCAGTGACTCGTTGTCTTCTGTTACTTATGTACTCCCTTATCCAACGGAGTACCTACCCTTTCACTCCAGCCTGCATCTCCAGCTTTTTCACTAGCCTCTTGTGTGGTACTGTATCAAAGGCTTTTTGACAATCCAAAAATATGCAGTCTGCCTACCCCCTCTCTTTCTTGCCTGATTTTTGTTGCCTGGTCGTAGAATTCAATTAGGTGTGCGGGGGCTGGGAGGATCTGGTACGGGGAGGGTGGTGTAGGAGGGAGGGCTTGGGGGGTGGGTGAGCGGGGGAGGCTTGGGGGGGGATGGGGGGGATGGGTGAGAGGGGGAGGCTTTGGAGAGTGTGGGAGAAGGGGAGGCTTGGTGGGGTATGGGAGGAGGGAGGGCTTAGGGGGGCATAAAAGGAAGGAGGGCTTGGGGGGGGGAGGTTGGGGGATAGGGAGTGCCGAGGGGGATAAGGAAAAGGGAGGGCTGAGGAGAGTGGGGGAGAAAGAAGGGCTCAGAAGGGTGGAGGGGGGGTCAGGGGAGAATGGAGGGCTTGGGGGTGGTGGAGAAGGGAGGGCATGGAGGATTAGGGAGGGCTTGGTGGGTGGAGGAAAACGGAGATCCTGGGGAGGGGGGGGGGAGGTAGGGCATCTATTGGGTGGAGGATGGGGGAGGTGCTTCTCTCACTGTGCCTGATGAGTCGCTTGTGGAGGGTTCCCCGCTCCCCTCTGGGATTGTAGGGCTTGGGGTTGTGGCTCCCTGATTCCTTTCTTTCTCCCTGTGCTCCTTCCTTGTGGCTGCTGCCGTCTCTCTCTCGTCCCTTGTCATATTCCTCTGCAGGAATACCTTTTTGAACCTCTGTACATTTGCTAGTCTGCTCTTCCTTGCTAGCAAGTCCTCTTTTGTTCTCTCGCTCTTGAATACCACCTTTATCACATGGTCTCTGTCCTTGTTGTACCGCCCAATCCTGAAAATCTTTTCAATATCTTGGTCACCCCTCTCCATCTTTATCCCTTTAAGGATTTCATTAACTTCACTTTTGTCCTTGTCTCTCCTTTCCACTCGACCAGTCCCTGTTTGCTACTTAATGCCTACTATTACTACTGCTCTTTTTTGCTCTATCATCTGGCTAGTACATCTAGCTGCTTCCTGAGAAGAAGCCTGTGTTACCTGCTACGGTGTTGCCTGCTACTGTGTTGCCTGCTACTGTGTTGTCTGCAGCTGTGTTGACGCTACTGTGTTGCCTGCTTCTGTATCTCCTGCTGCTGTGTTGCCTGCAGCTGCGTTGTCGGCTGCTGTGTTGCCTGATGCTGTGTTGCCTGCTGCTGTGGTGCATGCTACTGTGTTGCCTGCTTCTGTATCTCCTGCTGCTGTGTTGCCTGCTGCTGTGATGCCTGCTACTGTGTTGCCTGCTTCTGTATCTCTTGCTGCTGTGTTGCCTGCTGCTGTGTTGCCTGCTGCTGTGTTGCCACCTGCTGTGTGGCCTGCAGCTGTGTTGACGCTACTGTGTTGTCTGCTTCTGTGTTGCCTGCTGCTGTGTTGCCTGCAGCTGTGTTGCCTGCTGTTATGTTGCCTGCAGCTGTGTTGCCTGTTGCCTGTTGTGTTGTGGTGGCATAGTGGAACAAATTGCTGAACCAACTCCTGAGCAAAATAAAGTTAGCGACTGACGCCTTGTGGCTTCTGTCAGGATTTGATAAAAGTTGAGATTTATGTTCCTGAGGCTACTGTTCCAGCAGCACTGTGTTCCTGAGGCTCCCGTTCCAGCAACACTGTGTTCCTGAGGCTCCTGTTCCAGCAACACTGTGTTCCTGAGGCTCCTGTTCCAGCAACACTGTGTTCCTGAGGCTTCTGTTCCAGCAGCACTGTGTTCCTGAGGCTCCTGTTCCAGTAGCACTGTGTTCCTGAAGCTACTGTTCCAGCAGCACTGTGTTCCTGAGGCTCCTGTTCCAGCAGCACTGTGTTCCTGAGGCTCCTGTTCCAGCAACACTGTGTTCCTGAGGCTCCTGTTCCAGGAACACTGTGTTCCTGAGGCTCCTGTTCCAGCAGCACTGTGTTCCTGAGGCTTCTGTTCCAGCAGCACTGTGTTCCTGAGGCTCCTGTTCCAGCAGCACTGTGTTCCTGAGGCTTCTGTTCCAGCTGCACTGTGTTCCTGAGGCTACTATTCCAGCTGCACTGTGTTCCTGAGGCTACTGTTCCAGCTGCACTGTGTTCCAGAGGCTCCTGTTCCAGCAGCACTGTGTTCCTGAGGCTCCTGTTCCAGCTGCACTCTGTTCCTGAGGCTCCTGTTCCAGTAGCACTGTGTTCCTGAGGCTACTGTTAGAGCTGCACTGTGTTCCAGAGGCTCCTGTTCCAGCTGCACTGTGTTCCTGAGGCTACTGTTCCAGCAGCACTGTGTTCCTGAGGCTACTGTTCCAGTAGCACTGTGTTCCTGAGGCTACTGTTCCAGCTGCACTGTGTTCCTGAGGCTCCTGTTCCAACAGCACTGTGTTCCTGAGGCTCCTGTTCCAGCAACACTGTGTTCCTGAGGCTCCTGTTCCAGCTGCACTGTGTTCCTGAGGCTCCTGTTCCAGCAACACTGTGTTCCTGAGGCTCCTGTTCCAGCAGCACTGTGTTCCTGAGGCTCCTGTTCCAGTAGCACTGTGTTCCTGAGGCTACTGTTAGAGCTGCACTGTGTTCCTAAGGCTCCTGTTCCAGCAGCACTGTGTTCCTGAGGCTCCTGTTCCAGCAGCACTGTGTTCCTGAGGCTCCTGTTCTAGCTGCACTCTGTTCCTGAGGCTCATTTCCAGCAGCACTGTGTTCCTGAGGCTCCTGTTCCAGCAGCACTGTGTTCCTGAGGCTCCTGTTCCAGCAGCACTGTGTTCCTGAGGCTTCTGTTCCAGCAGCACTGTGTTCCTGAGGCTCCTGTTCCAGCAACACTGTGTTCCTGAGGCTTCTGTTCCAGCAGCACTGTGTTCCTGAGGCTTCTGTTCCAGCAGCACTGTGTTCCTGAGGCTCCTGTTCCAGCAACACTGTGTTCCTGAGGCTTCTGTTCCAGCAGCACTGTGTTCCTGAGGCTTCTGTTCCAGCAGCACTGTGTTCCTGAGGCTCCTGTTCCAGCAACACTGTGTTCCTGAGGCTCCTGTTCCAGCAGCACTGTGTTCCTGAGGCTTCTGTTCCAGCAGCACTGTGTTCCTGAGGCTCCTGTTCCAGCACCACTGTGTTCCTGAGGCTTCTGTTCCAGCAGCACTGTGTTCCTGAGGCTCCTGTTCCAGCAGCACTGTGTTCCTGAGGTTTCTGTTCCAGCAGCACTGTGTTCCTGAGGCTCCTGTTCCAGCAGCACTGTGTTCCTGAGGCTCCTGTTCCAGCTGCACTGTGTTCCTGAGGCTCCTGTTCCAGCAGCACTGTGTTCCTGAGGCTTCTGTTCCAGCAGCACTGTGTTCCTGAGGCTGCTGTTCCAGCAGAACTATGTTCCTGAGGCTGCTGTTCCAGCAATACTGTGTGAGTGTGTCCATGGCAGACCAATACGGCAGCCATGGTCTCATTTGTCGTAAGACGCCCTCCCTCTCTGGCTCGTTGTCGCCGTGAGGAGGCTTGGTGGACGGCTGCCGGGGTGTGATGCTCCATGGGTCAGTCCTCTGTCCTTTTGAGGCCTTATGCTCCTGCTGCTGCCTTTACCAATTTTCGCCAGAACTCTCTTCCTTTTCCTTGTGTTTCGTCCCCCCCTCTTCTCCTTTCTAATTGTCATTTCCTGCCGACCTTTTCCCTGTTTTGATTATTCTCTTGAACTTCTTCTATTTTGACGCCGGGTGCTTGAGGAGGCATACTCTTGCACCCGTAGAACTGTAGTATCCAACGTCGAGAGCGAGGGGAACCTTTTATTGTCAATCCTCCTTTCGTCACTGAACCCGATCTCGACGGACTGGCGGTTCTTAAGGTGGTGTTTGTGGAGCGTATACTCACGACGCACCCCTATGGGGCCCCGTCCCCGCCACGGCCGCACTCGCACGATCCTGTGGTGTTTGTGTATAGCTGAGGAAGTCATGGTTGTAAGGTTGATATAAAGCCATTGCTTGGTTACTGACTTTAATACTTATAAACGATTACATGACTAGTAGCTACCAAGCTTGGAGGGCATCCTGTACGCTCCTTGTTTACCTTCTCTTCTGGCGTCCCAGCCGCAACAACAAACAAACGGGTGGTACCGTTTTCTATGAACAGATCCCTTCCTGTACTAATACTTACAACGCCTTGTTTGGTCCCGCTACGTGGGCTAAATACTTTGATCTCCTCCATCTGGATTCTACTCCTCCTGACGATTTCTCCCTCCATAAACACCTTGTTGATTCAGTAGATGCCTCTGTTACTTTTAAATCCACCAGTTACGGTACGCGTGTCGTCGCTGCTCCTTCTCAGGATGCAGCTACTCATTTAGCCGCTTTGTCCTGCATTGGAGAGACCCCTGTTCGGGTCTCCAAAAACGCTCGGTTAAATGCCAGTGTTGCCACTGTTCTCCTCCCATACCATGTTGCAACTGGTGTTCGGGATCTCAAAAATTGCCATGTGGATATTAAATATATCCTCGAAGCCGAAGGCCATTCTGTCCTCCAGGTGAACACATTTACTCGACCCCCTCGTGGTCGTCGCCGTCAGCCCCTTCGAGTTGTTAAAATCACCTTTGATAGTAGGGCCCTTTCGCCTTCTTTTATTCTTGCTGGTGCCAGATGCTCCGTTCAGGAGATGCGCCCTCTCCTAGACTTTGCAATAAGAGTTGGGAGTTCGGGCACGGTGTCCTCAAATGCACAAGTACTGTGTATCTATGCCCCATGTGTGGGGACGATAGTTATTTTAAGTCTGAGTGGACTTCTCACCAGGCTCGTGGCCTCAATTACGGTGAGGCCCACCCTACTTTCTCACGTTCGTGTATACACTACAAAGTCGAGGAAGCCGTCCTCAACTTGAAGCACCATGATCGTCTGTGTTTTCCTGAAGGGAGACGCCAAGTTCGTCGTCTCAACCCTTTCGCGGGCGTATCCTACGCTCGTGTGTTGCGCTCGACCTCTCCTCGTCCTTCCCGTCTTCCTCATTCTCACAACCGTTTCCAGGCCTTAAACCCAACCACCCACCACCTCCTCCCCTATTCCTTTGCCTCCTGCCCCGATAGGTCTCCCTCCTATTTCTCCGTATGTCTTCTTCCCCATCTCCCCCCCACTCTTTCTTCCCGACCCTCCCCCCAGTCTCTTGACCCTCCACGCCACCTGTCTGTCCAGGCTTATATCCATCATCCTCCCAGCAATCTTTGTGTTGTTTGCTCCTGTTCCTCTTCTCCTGCTGAGACCATTAAGTCTGTCGCCCGGTACGTTGTTACTGGAACGCCTGTCTCTTCGAGTTAGAAACGTAAGCCTGGCTCCTCTCCTTCTTCCTCTCCAGTGGGTAAGAAGGTTTTGCTGTCTTCCTCGCCCCTTCCCTCTGACTCTGTCACTACGTCCCCTCCCATTTCAGTGATCGGACTCCCTGTCCCAGATATGGAGGATTCTTTCGCCCCCGATTCCCTCTCGGTTGCTGCCCTCGCTGAGGTGCACTCCCTGATTTCTGCCCCGCCTCCTCCAGCTGTCCTTGCCTGCCCTTCTCAGTTGTCTCCTCCTCCTCCGGACCCCGTCAGTCCGCCTCTTGTCTCCTCCGCTTCCTTCCCTCCTCCTTACTCAGTTTACCCATGCCCCCTACCCTGATTTTGCTGACCCTACTCCTGATCCTGAAATTCTCTATTAACTGTGTTCTTCTTTAC
>WNGS01166756.1:0-2500 GCA_020271785.1 Procambarus virginalis
GAGAAACACCTAACTTAACACAGTTGACAGCCAATCATTAACATGGCAAAATAACTGCCGGTATGCAAAGGAATCACAAGAGTTCCAACCGGATACTCGAGTAATGATGATATGCAATAAACACAAATACACTGTCAATGGGACAGGCAATAACATGCAAAATAACAATCACACAATAACTAAATGTGTGGTGTATGTGAAGCTCACATTCACAGACGAGTGAAATGCTGTGATACTACACAGATAACCACGCATTCACCGTCGATTCAACTATAACCTGCGACAGGTATAAGAAGGTGAGAACTGTGGTTGATACCTCAGATCAACACAGACACAATAAAACGATGACAAGATTTTGTATTTACAGATAAGGTACCTTTCCTTACTCACTCACTCAGTCAGGCACATTTATACAAGCACTCGTAGGTGGCCTGATAGCTGGTTTCGCTCGTAGACACGGAGGGTACTCGCAGTATCTTGAGATGATTTCGTGAGTAGGGCGTGCTGTATGCTTAACAGACAGACACACGCACACACACTGGCACTGGCGGTGTGTAAGGTGGTGACGTCACGTAGTAGAGAGGGCGGCGGCGGGCGCTCGAGGCCACACGAGGTACAGAGGTACACGTTCGGGACGAGTGGCGGCTGGCGGCGGCTGTGGTACCATGCAGGTACACTTGTGGTAAAGTCACACACAGGTTACTTAGGCGGCGGCACTGCCTTAGTTCACTCTAAGTCACTCACAACGATCTTTGTCACCAGGGGTTACCTGATACCTGTCTGTTTCGCTCTGGAGATTTGTCACTTTAGGCTTCTGAACCATATACTCACACTCGTGATTCTGGCGAGTGTGTGGTATATCGCAGAGATGCTGAGTTAAACACAAAAGAGTTTCAATTGGACCAATAGCATTGCAGCAAATGAGCGGGAACCAATCATATTAGCTCGTTCGATGAGCAGTAGGAGAGGTGACGTCATGAACACGTCATGGCTGTTATTCACCATTGTGCCGGTTGACCCCAGAGGTCAGACGCTGCTGGCGCCTCCCCTCTGTCCCATGCTCCACCATCGAGGTACTCACTGACCCTTTGGTGGTAAGTGTCTCCATGTATCTACTACCTGCCTGGACATACGGCGGCCTCCGTATTATAAAAGTGTTCCTGGTTAAGTGGGCATTCTGGAGATACCGAACATGCCAGGTCACTATCCAGGATTAAGAGAGATAGGCTTGTGCACGAAGATCAGTGCACTGTGCACTGCAATGAGCCATTCAAGTCAGCTGTGGGAGAATCTTGGGAGACATACTCCCACAGACTCCAATGTGTAACCATCTTTAATATAACCTCTCCCACTCTAACCAATAACCGTTGGAGTGCCACAGGGCAGCATCTTGGGACCTCTCCTATTTCTTATATACATCAATGATCTGCCTAATGTCTCTAACATTCTGAAACCTATTTTGTTTGCTGATGATACTACCCTCATCTACTCTAACCCCAACCCACATACACTAAATGATGTTGTTAATAATGAACTAAAAAAAGTTCACTTATGGATGTCAACCAATAAACTAACACTTAACATAGAAAAGACTTACTTCATTTTATTTGGAAGCAAATCTACAAATGCAATTCAGCTTCAGATAGATAATGTAAACATTAGCAATAAAAATGATGGAAAGTTTCTTGGCCTATTCCTAGACAAGAGACTCAACTTCAGCACCCACATACAACACATAACTAAAAAAGTCTCTAAAACAGTTGGGATACTCTCCAAAATCAGATATTATGTACCTAACTCTGCTCTCATCTCTATATTATGCACTAATCTATCCCTATCTTAATTATGGTATCTGTGCATGGGGTTCAACCACTGCAAACCACCTCAAGTCCATCATCACCAAGCAAAAATATGCTATCAGAATAATAACAAATTCTGCTTTCAGACAACACTCTGCCCCCCTTGTTTAACTCCCTTAACATGCTAAACATAATCTCACTCCACAAATTTTCTTGTGTCAATTACATTTACAAAACCCTGTTCTTAAACGCAAATCCGGCTCTGAAACTCTCGCTGGACAGATGTAATAGGACCCATTATCACCACACCAGAAATAAATATATTTGATATCCCCAGAGTCAAACTTAATCTGTGTAAACACTCTATGCAAATAAAGGGACCCAGTCTATGGAACTCACTCCCTAATGAATTGAAAAGCTGTCCAACTTTTGCATCATTCAAAAGCAAAACTAAAATGTACCTCATCTCATCTGAATAGTTTTTTTTACCTTGTTGCTTTAAAATTGCATTGTATCTATTGCTACCCAATCTCCCTATCTTTATGTACCCAATCCGAACATCTTTACCATTGTGATCATTGCTGTCTTCTTATATGTGCTATCAATCTGCTGCACGGTGTCTGTTAATCTTGTTTACATTACCAATCAACTTGTCAATGTAATCAACCAGAGCTTTAATATACCAATGTGCTTTAATATAC
>WNGS01166756.1:7500-10750 GCA_020271785.1 Procambarus virginalis
TCCCGGAAGCGGATGCCTCAGCTCATGAAGCTCCAGCTGAAGCGTTCCACCCGACATTGTGCCTATCAATTTTCACTCTTTTCAGTCTTACTGTAATTCTTGTTTTCCCAGCTTCATGATTTGTTCGCGTTGTTTTCTAATGACAGTTATATTCCAGTCTTTAGCCTAAATTGTCTTGCAACCGGACTTTACTTACCACTAAGGTCTTCCCTGGTGGCCAGTTGCCGCTAATTTTCTTTCTTCATCAGATGTTGATGCTCCAGCTGTCGATGTCCAGCTGCAGGTGCCCAGCTGCGATGCTCCAGCCGCTGATGTTCCGGGGCAGGATTTTGCAGTTCAACATTCGGCAACGGTCGTTAAGTTAATCCTTTATTTTGCCCAATTTTGACTATTGGTGTTTGTGTTATACACGCTACGTTAATGTGGGTTTTAGGTCCAGGTACTACCCACGCTGCATGGTTCTATAACTTATAAAACCCGTGCTTATTGTATTTGAGTTATTAACTAAGCCAGCTAGGTTGTGCTGGTCGCTGTGTTACAGGCCTGTTGCCTCTTGCTTCAGCTTACCCTGGCTTCGCTTTTCTATTAGCCTACTCAATTTATTTCTGCAATGGACGCATTGTCTTGTTGCATGTTTGTTTACTTTTGCTGTGTTCACACTGTTTGTTTAACTTTTGCTTTGCCTTAAGTTATTAAGTAAAGTCAGCTAGGTTGTGCTAGTCGCAGTGTTACGGGCCCTTGTCTCCTGCTTTAAGTTTTTCTGGCCCTGCATTTATGATTAGTTCCTCTGAAATTTACTACTGTATATTTCGTGTAGCCCTTGCTGCATATTTATGTTGTTTCTCCTGGTTACGTCATGTTGTTTATCATTTATGGCCTAAAAGTTTACTTTTAGCCTATCACAATTTAATTCTACATTTGATGCCTCCCAACGCCAGCTGCAGGTTTTCTTTTCTGGAGGAAATTTATGCTTGTTCCCTCGACTTTAAGTTATTAAGTAAGGCCAGCTAGGCTGAGCGTTGCTACTTTCGGGCGGGAAAAAACCCAGTTCACTTGTTTCCCCGTCTGTCGTCCTATTACTTCCGTAATTCTTCTCATTCATTCTAAGTTGTTTATGCCGTCTTCTCCCTGAGAGGGAGATTAGAATATTAAAGGAATTTAAGCGGAGAAATTAAGGTTTCCCTGATTACTTACTCCTCCCAGTGTGGGACGTTTCCCTCACTGTCTCAGTTATCTCTAACTGAAGCTTTTGCGGTCCGCCACTTTGGTGATTTACAATTTATATTATTATGAACATTTTTAAAATATAATTTATGATTGCTAGACTTTCAGTTATGAGCTGTATTACTATTCTGCAATTTATACCATTGCTTACGCCTCATGCCTAAAAAATTTTCTTATTGGACTTGCAATTATGATTCGTATTTAACATGGCAATTTATTCCCGCAATTTACGCATAGCTTAAGCTTCACGCTTACTTTGTTATATTAAGGGACTTTAATTAGGATTTGTATTAAACTATTGCTTATTGCCTTTGCGCCATTAAGTTAATTTCAGCTAGGGTGCGCTAGTTGCAGCGCATTCGGGTTGGGTCCCCCCCCTTTTTCATCTGGTTTTCGTCCTTACTTTCGTATGTTACTTCATTATATATTTTAAATATTGTGCATTCTATTTGACCACCAATACTTCACTCGTTTCGGCAGTACATAAAAAAAAAATCTTGAAGCGTTCCACCTTTCCTCCCAGCTTAAGCTTTGTGCTGTATTAACTTTGCAATTCGTAGTATTGGCTTTTACACAGGTGTTTTGTTTTAACTTCGGCTTTTTTAATTGTCAGCGCATTCCGGTCTTATTGAGCAAATCTGCTTGCAGTCGGACATACTACTTCTGCCGTGGATCTCCCTGTGCGCCGTTGGTTATTTACTATATTTATAATTAATTCTAACTTTTATTTACAGCTCAGAGCAGTGTTACTTCTTTGTGCTTGCTACATCCGTTTCGGCAGTAGCATTCCCAGCTTCGTTATTACGGCCAGCTCGTTATTCTTTATGGTGGCGAGTGTATGCTGACTGGCTTATGCTTGCCATACGGTCAGCATAATGTTGGCCATACAGTCGCTAACGGTCTTCGGCCATTCGGCCTTCTGAGCTAATTTACTCTTCATGTTCCTTCTCATTGTTGTTTCTTATTACGTAATAGTATTCTATTTAATTTAACCTCAGCTATCATTAGGTTTGGGGCCCTTACCTTCAACTGCTATTCCTTCCCCTGTGCTCTGCCCGCTTGGCGCACAACGTCGGCTTCTTATGTTCCCTTTTTCGCAGCCACGACAAGCTGGAGCCCCCCCCCCCTCTCACCCTGCTGCGGCGAGGAAGTGAACGCGAGCCGGATATTCCCTTTATCACCGTTACAACGCGCTCCATGCCTGCCTCTGGAGTGCCTGCCCTGCAACGGGTTCTCAGTCTCAGCAACTAGTCTTGGATGGAGTAATGGTAGTTTTCACCCATACTCTAGTGTTACTAGGCAACGCAGCGGCGCCGGGATGCTGCAGCCGCCCAGGGACTACGTTAATTACTATTATACTTCCCTTATTTGCTGGGCTATATTGGAGTATTTATATTAATCCGTATCGTTACTGTCATTCCAAAACTATTTTATTATGAGTATAAATTGTTATTACGGTTTGGCGTTGCTTTCTTAATTTCTTCTACTCTGCAGCACTTGCCGTCATATCGGTTATTTACGATATTACTTTGTATTCTTAATATTATCCTTATTACAGTTACTGGACAAAAAAACATCCACCACGGTTCACCATAGCCCGTGCTACTTGGAACTTTTTGTTACAGGTAGCGAATTTTTAACAACAACAACAACAGTTACTGGACGCTAGTTCCCTGCCGTCGATTTCACTTTGCACCTGTGCTACAAGATGTAGCCAAAGTTCTTGGCGTACTAGCTGCGGCTTTCAGACGCTCATTGACAACACAAGACTACACTCAGCGGTCACTTAAGGCAGACTCCTTGGCTTCTATCAGCTCTATCACCCATCTGGAGGCCGATATGGGATGGAGACCAAGGGTAATGTTCCCCGCTCACAATTTTAGCAAATTTTTGTATTGGTCCCGCTTAGGACACAAGCATGTGAGTTATGGCTTTAAGAATTGGTTCTTATTCCAGTTATGGTTTATGTATATATTGTTTTGTTATTGTATTTACACGTTCTATGGTATATGTATTGTTTATATTG
>WNGS01166756.1:18424-30827 GCA_020271785.1 Procambarus virginalis
GCAGATTCCTGACCACGTAACGATGCTGGTCCAGTCGAGCATGTGTCGTCCTTTTGCTGCGTAGCTCACCTCCCTCGGGCTGAAAGTAATAAGGCAGTAAGGGTGGGCAGAAGCTGGCTTGCAGTGGTAACATGACAGGCAAGAGCACAGACGAGAGGTAAACCCTAGCGGAATCAATACAATACGGAGGAGACGAATTAAACGGGGGGAGGGGGGGAATCTTTAATTCCCAGCAGCAGGAATTAAAGATTCCTTAAATAAGCAATTCTGGATGAAACCCCAAGTAAAACGCTGGCAGAGGGAGACACTGGAGGAGGGAGATAAGAGTTTTTCATATAACATACTGTAGCAGTGTAGGGGCTAACAGTTCTATAATAAATCTTCCAGCAGACAGAAGGGGCGAAGTACTTTGCTAGGAACGAAGGTGGGATAAAAGCCAGAAGAGGACAGCAAGGAAGCACAAAGCAAATTATATAAACAGATAATACGAAACATTGGAAGTCCTGACAATATAAACAATACATATACCATAGAACGTGTAAATACAATAACAAAACAATATATACATAAACCATAACTGGAATAAGAACCAATTCTTAAAGCCATAACTAACATGCTTGTGTCCTAAGCGGGACCAATACAAAAAAAATTCTAAAATTGTGAGCGTGGAACATTACCCTTGGTCTCCATCCCATATCGGCCTCCAGATGGGTGATAGAGCTGATAGAAGCCAAGGAGTCTGCCTTAAGTGACCGCTGAGTGTAGTCTTGTGTTGTCAATGAGCGTCTGAAAGCCGCAGCTAGTACGCTAAGAACTTTGGCTACATCTAGTAGCACAGGTGCAAAGTGAAATCGACGACATGGAACTAGCGTCCAGTAACTGTAATAACTCACCTCCCCCGGGCTGAAAGTAATAAGGCAGTAAGGGTGGGCAGAAGCTGGCTTGCAGTGGTAACATGGCAGGCAAGAGCACAGGCAAAGAGAACATGACGCTGGCAGAGGAGACACTGGAGGAGGGAGATAAGAGTTTTTCATAATAACATACTGTAGCATTGTAAGGACGCTTTGTATTAAGAATACAAGTAATATCGTAAATAACCGCAGAGTAGAAGAAATTAAGAAAGCAACGCCAAACTGTAATAACAATTTATACTCATAATAAAATAGTTTTGGAATGACAGTACGATACGGATTAATATAATACTCCAATATAGCCCAGCAAATAAGGGAAGTATAATAGTAATTAAAGTAGTCCTGGGCGGCTGCATCCCGCGCCGCTGCGTTGCCTAGTAACACTAGAGTATGGGTGAAAACTCCCATTACTCCATCCAAGACTAGTTGCTGGAACTGAGAACCGTTGCAGGGCAGGCACTCCAGAGGCAGGCACGGAGCGCGTTGTAACGGTGATAAAGGTATATCCTGCTCGCGTTCATTTCCTTGCCGCAGCAGGGGAGGGGGGGGGGGGGCTCCAGCTGTCATGGCTGCGAAAAAGGGAACATAAGAAGCCGACGTTGTGCGCCAAGCGGGCAGAGCACAAGGAAAGGAATAGCAGTTAAAGGTAAGGGCCCAAACCTAATGATAGTGAGGTTAAATTAAATAGAATACTATTACGTAATAAGAAACAACAATGGCGAAGGAACATGAAGAGTAAATTACCCCAGAAGGCTGAATGGCCGAAGACCGTTAGCGACCGTATGGCCTACTGGAAGCTGGGAATGCTACTGCCGAAACGGGTGTAGCAAGCACAAAGAGTAACACTGCTCTGAGCTGTAAATAAGAGTTAGAATTAATTATAGATATAGTAAATAACCAACGGCGCACATGGAGATCCACGGCAGAAGTAGTATGTCCGACTGCAAGCAGATTTGCTCAATAAGACCGGAATGAGCTGACAATTAAGATAGCCGAAGTTAAGACAAAACACCTGTATAAAAGCCAATACTACGAATTGCAAAGTTAATACAGCACGAAGCTTAAGCTGGGAGGAAAGGTGGAACGCTTCAAGATTTTTTGGGACACTTTGCACAAGGCCAGCTAAACTTTTCTGTAGCATTCCAATTTTTTTTTATGTACTGCCGAAACGAGTGAAGAATTGGTGGTCAAATATAATGCACAATATTTAAAATAAAATGAGGTAACATACGAAAGTAAGGACGAAACCAGATGAAAAAAGGGGGGGCAATATTGCAAAGGCAATAAGCAATAGTTTAATACAAATCCTAATTAAAGTCCCTTAATATAACAAAGTAATCGTGAAGCTTAAGCTATGCGTAAATTGCGGGAATAAATTGCCGTGTTAAATACGAATCATAATTGCAAGTCCAATAAGAAAATTTTTTAGACATGAGGCGTAAGTAATGGTATAAATTGCAGAATAGTAATACAGCTCATAACTGAAAGTCTAGCAATCATAAATTATATTTTAAAAATGTTCATAAATAATATAAATTGTAAATCACCAAAGCGGCGGACCGCACGACGACAGGGCGTCAAAGCTTCAGTTAAGAGAAAACTGAGACAGTGAGGGAAACGTCTCACACTGGGAGGAGTAAGTAATCAAGGAAACCTTAATTTCTCTCTCTTAAATTCCTTTAATATTCTAATCTCCCTCTCAGGGAGAAGAGGGCATAAACAACTTAGAATGAACGAGAAGAATTACGGAAGTAATAGGACGACAGACGGGGAAACAAGTGAACTGGGTTGGGGGGGGGAGTCCTGCCCGAAAGTAGCAACGCTCAGCCTAGCTGGCCTTACTTAATAAATAAATAAATAAATATAAATAAGTTTATTCAGGTAAGGTACATACATACAAGAGATGTTACATTAATGGATCGATAGATAGAGCTAGTACATACAATGCCTAAAGCCACTATTACACAATGCGTTTCGGGCAGGAAAAACATTAATATCTATAACTTAATACTAATTGAGCATAAAGAATAAAATGAGTTGAGAACAAATACAAATAAAGATAAAAAAGGGGGGAACATGACTGAAAAAGCAGCACAAATACAATAGGTCGACAAACAGCGTTGTTTAAAAAAATAACAGACATGGGTTGACAATAGAGGGGTAAGGTAGGTTACAGGGAATTTATTAGGTAGTGTTTAGTTTTAATCTTAAACTGGTTGAGAGAGGTACAGTCTTTAACATAGTTGGGAAGGTCATTCCACATTCTGGGTCCCTTGATTTGTAGAGCATTTCTATAGTTAGATTAAGTCGTACTCTTGGAATATCAAAACTGTATTTATTTCTGGTGTAGTGCTCATGGGTTCTGTTACAACCTTCAATGAAGATTTTGAGGTCAGGATTGGCATTACAGTTCAGCGTTTTATATATGTATAATACACATGAGAGAATGTGCAGTGACTTAATATCTAACATATTCAGAGATTTGAGTAGGGGTACCGAGTGATGTCTGGGGCCAGAATTGGATATTGTCCTAATAGCAGCTTTGTGTTGAGTAATTAGAGGACGTAAATAATTTTGGGTAGCAGAACCCCAAGCACAAATACCATAGTTGAGGTATGGATAGATGAGGGAGTAATAGAGAGTAACCAGGGCAGGGCGGAGTACATAATATCTGATCTTAGAAAGAATGCCAACAGTTTTTGAAACTTTTTTTTTATATATTTAGAATGTGTCCCTGGAAATTCAGCTTGTGATCAATGAGAACGCCAAGGAATTTACCATCTAATTTGTTACAAATTTGGGTATTGTTTATTTTGAGATTTATTTGATTAGAGGATTTATTGCCAAACAGAATATAGAAAGTTTTGTCAATGTTAAGGGTGAGTTTGTTGGCAGTTAGCCAAAGATGGACTTCATTTAGCTCAGTATTTACTGTGGCATTTAGAGCAAGGGGGTCAGGACTGGAGTAAATGAAGGTTGTGTCGTCAGCAAATAGAATTGGTTTGAGGTGTTGGGAGGCATTTGGAAGGTCATTAATGAAGATGAGAAAGAGGAGAGGGCCAAGTATGCTGCCCTGAGGAACACCAATGTTGATGGGTAGGGTGGGAGAAATTGAATTGTTCACAGAAACATACTGGAGTCTGTCAGTAAGGTAAGATTTGAGGTATTGCAGGGAGTGTCCTCTGATTCCATAATTATGTAATTTAAGAAGAAGGTTTTGGTGGTTGACAGTGTCAAAAGCCTTACGCAGGTCCACAAATAACCCAACAGGGAACTCATTTTTATCAAGAGCTGCATGAATTAAGTTAATCATACTAATAAGTGCATCGTTAGTGCTTTTTTGGGGGGTCTGAAGCCATATTGGCAAGAGCTAAGTATATTGTGTTTGGCTAGTAAGAGTAAAGCTGCTTGTAGATTAGTTTTTCAAATTTTTTGATAAGTTAGGCAGGATTGAAATAGGTCTGTAGTTGTTAACATCTGTGAGATCACCAATTTGTGGACAGGGGTTACTCTCGCTTTTTTTAGAATATCTGGAAAGGTTTGGAGTTCAAGTGACTTGTTGAAGAGCAATGCAATTGCAGGGGCTAAGGATCTGGAGGCTTTTTTGTAAATTAATGTTGGTATCTCCTCAAGGGCACTAGACTTGGTTTTAAGGGAAAGGATAATCTCATTGACGTAAGTGGAATTAGTAGGCTTTAGGTACAGAGTCTGTGGATAGTTACCTGTAAGATAGTCCTTAACGTCAGTACTGGAAGATGGAATATCATTTGCAAGGGATGACCCAATGGAAGAGAAGAACCTATTGAACTCAATAGCAAAATCGGAGGCTGAAAGCTGACCATAGTTATTGGACAGGAGTGTTGGCTTGTTGTTTAAAATCTTCTTTGATCCCAATATTTGTGAAATTGTGCTCCAAGTTTTTTAATGTTGCTCTTTGTTTGGATAAATTTATATTCGTAGTATTTAGTTTTGGCTCGTCTAATTATCTTAGATAGCAGTAACGAGTAATTCTTTGAGAATTCTTTGGAGACGGTTCCTAACCTATACTTCTTCTCAAGGTCATGTTTTTTATTAATGGATTTAAGTATTCCCTTTGTAAGCCAGGGATTAAGCCTTTTGGTAGTGACTTGTTTTGTAAGCATAAGACATTGGGTGTTATAAAGGCTAAGAGTTTTTTGAAGAAAAGATTGCACTGCTAGGTTGATGTCCCCTATGTTACCTAACTCGGACTCCCAGTTGACATTATCAGCAGCAGTTATAAAATTGTCTATAGCAGATTCATTGTGCAGCCTAAAACTTATCTTCCTTGACTCTAGAGGTGGTTTGTTGATGTTAGTTAAGAGAAATGTGGGGTAATGGTCTGTAGTGCTATCGGTGATTATACCTGAAGTAAGCGGAGAGGTGATGTTGGTCCAGATGTGATCTAGAGTCGTGGCAGTACTATCAGTGATTCTAGTAGGTCTAGTGATTAAGGGTGTGAGGAAGCAGGAATTCATACAGTTGAGGAAGCTAACAGCAGTAGGGTGCTCAGGCTCGCAGAGGTCAATATTAAAGTCCCCTGCAATAATTAGATGGTTTTTGTTCAGTCTGTTATCGAGTATTAGATTACTATGGTTTGAATTGAATTCAGACACATCAGTGTTAGGAGTTCTATAGACTGCACCCACAGACAGGATAGACTCGGCATCCTTGACTCTGAAACTGGCGAAGATATACTCCCCACAGCAGTCTCTAGTTCTAATTACTTTTAAGCATGTTAGTTCATGGTGGTAGTAAAGAGCAGTACCACCACCTCTCTGAATTTGACGACAGTTGTGAATTGCAGAGTAGTTAGGTATGTTAAAGAGTTGAGTAGTATCCTCTTTCAACCACGTTTCAGTAAATATAATAAAAGTGAATTTGTTGTCAATAGTTTCAATCAAGGCACTAACATCATCAAAGCGTTTACCTAGGGATCTAACATTTAAGTTGATTACAGAGATATAGTGATTATGTGTTAATACATTGTTTACATCATGTGCTGTAAAATATCTGCAGTTCAGATCATTAAAGTGATTATTGTCATAGATAGTGGATAAGAGGTTTAGTTCAGGGTCTAAACTTGCCTGCATAAAAAGGCTGGTTACAGGAAAACAAGGCAAGAATGGCAAATTACAAAATAGAATTATGATATAAAAGGGGAAAAAATATATAAAAAAGTCTATACAAAACACAAACAAAATGAACCAAAAAAAGAAAAAATGAGGTAGCTTACAAGGGGCTTACAGGTACTCTCAAGTACACTGTAAGTAATAATTTGCATAATTGACACAGGCAAAGCCAGGGGGTACAATGGAGTAAGAGAGTATGGTGAGGCTAGGCAACCTTGGTAATAAATGAAAACAAAGAAAAAAGTTAAATAATAAAACATACGCAAATTTAAGCTAAAGATTATTAACTAAAAGTAGTTTAGTCATGACCGTATACTTAAAAAGACCTGAAGAAATATTAAAGCACTCGGTTAATTATATCCAGAAAATGACTAGTAAAAGGTAAATTAAAAATTAATTAAAAAAGTGAAACAAAGAGAAATTAGGATACCTAGCCCGCACTAGGTGACAAGGGGGTTAATTATGTTGACTCACTGGGAGTGATAATAGGGTGAGACAAACCACATTGGTTTAGGAAAGTGTTGAGGTTATCCTCATTAGCAATTGTAAACATTTTACCTGTTGATGTTTTCCTAACTTTAATCAAGCCATCTCTAACGAAGCACTGATGAATCGCGTCTGGGTTTTGATGACGGATTTGACGCAGGCGGTAGAGGAGGTGCTGTCTTTTTCTAGTTGTAGTAAAAGTGTTATTGTATTATTGTACCCGGATGGATGCTCGCTTGACTGTTTTGTTTGGATGCTCGCTTGACTGTTTTGTTGTTGTCAGACCAGCTGTGTCGTGCCTGGGTACAGGTTAGTTTATGTTCACTCCTAGTTAATTTCTATTTGTTCTAGTGTTAGTCATGTGTACTTTGCTTATTATATTATATATCTTAAGCACTGTTAGTCTTTATAAGTTTTGTATAATATATGGCTTGTGTATTGCAGGATGTAACTGTACTGTAATTATTTGTTCAATAAAGCCACACGTCTGGCAATGCTTCTCCTTTACCTCAATTTATTGAACAAATAATTCAGCCAGTGAACATGGAGCGGTTACTGCGGCCCGAGCGGTTTGCTACTGACCCAAACGCCACCAACGCCGCTCAAGAATGGCGTCACTGGCTCAAGACGTTCCAAAACTTCACTCTTGCAGTAGAAGAAAATACTCCCATCGTGGACAAGCTGTGTCTCTTAATAAACTACGTTGCTCCACGTGTGTTCGACTACATAGCTGACTGCACTACGTATGATGCTGCTGAAAAATCCCTAACAGAACTGTTTGTGAAGCCCAAGAATGAAGTATTCGCAAGGTATGTGCTTGCAACACGGCGCCAAGAACCCGGTGAGTCACTTGATCAGTTTCTTCAGGCTTTAAAGTTATTAGCTAAAGATTGCCAGTTCAAAGCAGTGACTGCTGTAGAAGCCAGTGATAACTATGTGAGAGATGCTTTCATTAATGGGCTAGGTTCTGCCACAATAAGGCAGCGCTTACTTGAAAATAGAACTTTAGACTTACAGTCAGCCTTTGACCAGGCTCACACTCTAGAAACGGCACAGAAACTTTCTGCCTCTTATGCTCAGCCAGGGGTTACAAATGCTGCCATGGCACTCTCATTAGACCTGGAGGACTTAGGAGGACAAGAAAGTGCAGAAGAAAAAGTTGACACAGTTTCTGCAGCTACAACTAGTGGTTTCAAGTGCTTCTTTTGCGGTTACACTCGACATCCTCGCAGTCGATGTCCGGCTAGAGAGGCTCTGTGTATGAATTGCAAGAAAAAGGGTCATTATGCTAAGGTCTGCCGATCTCTGAAACAGACTAATAGTGCTTCAAACACCCAACATTCCGCTGCTATGCTTGCTACTTTAGCTGGGACTTCGCCCGCATGCCTCAATAAATCAGTGCTTAGCTCTAAGATCAATGGTATTCCAGTCAGTGCACTGATTGACACTGGTAGCTCTGAGAACTTTATTCATAAGAATATTGCCGACCAGAGTGGGTTACTCGTCTATCCTGACAATGGGGCAGTTTCTATGGCTACTGTATCGTTCTCTTCAAAATTCCTGGGTCAGTGTTCTGTAGACTTAGAATTACAAGGAGAAACTTACCATGGTGTGAATCTCAAAGTGTTACCCGATTTGTGTGCTGATGTGATTTTAGGTCATAACTTTTTACAAAATCATTCTGTGCTTGAGATGGCTTTTGGAGGAGATAGACCTCCTCTTAGAATATGTGGATTAGCTGCCGTCAAAGTTCCGGCTCCATCTCTCTTCAGTAATTTAGCACCAGACTGCAAGCCGATTGCTGTAAAATCCAGACGCTATTCTGAGGCTGACAAGTTGTTTATTAAATCTGAGACCGCTCGGATGCTACGTGAAGAGATAATTAGACCCAGTCATTCTCCATGGAGAGCCCAGGTATTAGTAACTAAAGGAGAACATCACAAGAAAAGAATGGTTGTAGATTATTCACAAACAATCAATCGATTCACGGGGCTGGATGCCTACCCCTTACCACACATAGATGAGATTGTGAATAATGTTGCTAGATTTAAAGTATACAGCACTCTGGACTTGAGAAGTGCTTACCATCAAGTGGGTTTAACAGAGGAAGAAAAACCCTATACAGCCTTTGAAGCTTGTGGGAAGCTTTTTGAATTTAATCGTATCCCTTTTGGGGTCACTAATGGAGTGGCTAGTTTTCAAAGGGTAATTGATGGCATCCTTGAGAAAGAAGGAGTGGAGGGTACCTTCGCTTACGTTGATGATGTCTGTGTGTGTGGAGAGTCTGAGGAAGACCATGATAAAAATCTGAAACATTTTATGGACGTTGCGAGAAGATATAACCTGACCCTGAATCTTGAAAAGTGTAGTTTTCGACTCAGGTCTATAAAGCTGTTGGGATATCTTATACAAGAAGGAGAAATTAGACCTGACCCGGAACGCCTCGAGCCACTGTTAAAACTTCCACTACCAAGTAACACAGGTTCTTTACGCAGAACAATGGGAATGCTTGCACATTACTCTCGTTGGGTGCTGAGTTTTTCTGAGAAGATCCGTCCTCTCTCTCATGCCAATGATTTTCCCTTATCTGCTGCTGCTGCGAAAGCTTTTGAAGGATTGAAACAAGACATTGCTGAGGCAGTGGTTCGAGCAATCGACCCAACAACTCCTTTCACTGTGGAAACCGATGCTTCAGATCATGCTATTGCCGCTACCCTAACCCAGAATGAACAACCAGTAGCTTTCTTCTCCCGAACACTTTCAAATAGTGAACAAAGGCACTCATCAGTGGAGAAGGAAGCGTATGCCATTGTGGAAGCCCTAAGGAAGTGGCGACACTATCTTATTGGTCGCCATTTTCGGCTTGTGACTGACCAGCGCAGTGTCGCTTTTATGTTTAACTCTAACTCAGCTGGTAAGATTAAAAATGATAAAATTGCTAGATGGCGAGTCGAACTCTCCTGTTACCACTATGACATTGTATATCGCCCAGGTAAAAAGAACATACCAGCTGATGCATTCTCACGTGTATGTGGTGCCACCAGTATGGATGAATTAAAGGAATTGCATGACAATCTGTGTCACCCTGGAGTGTCTCGTATGGCTCATTTTGTCCGATGTCGAAATCTGCCTTATTCTGTGGAGGAAGTGAAGAAGATGACTAATTCTTGCTCTGCATGCTCTGAACTTAAACCTCGGTTTTGCAAGTTTGACTCTGGGCATTTGATTAAAGCTACTCAGCCATTTGAAAGACTCAACATAGATTTTAAAGGACCACTTCCATCACATTCAAGGAATAAATATATCCTTACTGTTGTAGATGAATTCTCTAGATTCCCTTTTGCATTCCCTTGTTCAGATATGACTACTGGTACAGTAATTCAGTGCCTGGTGCAGTTGTTTGCAATCTTTGGTATGCCTGCATATATACACTCTGATAGGGGAACTTCGTTTATGTCGGAGGAGTTGAAAGATTTTCTACTAAAAAAGGGGTAGCAACTAGCCGTACGACTCCTTACAACCCTAGAGGAAATGGCCAGGCTGAGAAGTACAATGGGATTATTTGGAAGACAGTGCTACTAGCTCTTAGGACGAGAGGCTTAGATGTATCCCAGTGGGAAGTTGTTCTTCCTGATGCACTCCACTCTATTCGATCACTGTTGTGCACCTCTACAAATTGTACACCACATGAACGATTCTTCCAGCATACAAGAAGGTCTACTTCAGGGCGAACACTACTGTTATAAAATAAGGTGGGACTTGCTATGGGGAAAATGGTACTAATAAGGGGTAAGGGTAAGTAGAATAGAGGTATCAAGAAATGGGAGAATCAAAAGGCCCGGCCCCCAAAATAATCTATCCACAGTAATAAATGCTTGCTACTAAACCTGGTTAGTCTAGGAAAAGATTATTGAACTCCCACACAGGAATAAGGGATACTCTGTTCAAACTTACTTATTTATTAACCCCTTAACACCCCCCATACACAATCACACCAATAACAGTTTAATACTAACTTTACCACTCAATCTTACGTTAAAAGCCTTGGTCCACCTAGGCAGGATACAAGGTTTTACACTGAAAGCAAGCTAGGGTAAAGCTCTACTATAACACACTAGAGTCAGCCTAGGGTAGGGGACCACGTGGTACACTGGGACCCCTGTTAGCATAACAGGTACAATAAACTTAAATAACACTTACTACACCCCAGGTATACTACTCTACACATATAACGATAGGTATGCCAGACATATACAAACGGAGTAATGGAGTACTTAACCAACTAAGTCACAGAAATAAAGAATTAAGAGGAAGGAGGAGAGCGCGTCCGAACAGCACAGGCAGTCCACAGAGAAGAGCGTCTCCCTGCAGCATGCGTGTGGTGCGGGAAGAGCCCAATTGATCATACAGCTATACACATTAAAACATCTTCCCCTTATGCCTCATATTGCTACTTTCCTCATTCTACGGGTAGTTAAACTTATAACAATGTTACTTAATCCACAACAAGTTTAAGAGTCTAAATGCTTTGTGAGCCACACAAATAATCGTACTTCTGGCAGGGATGATTACAAACAGCTACATCTCTCTATGCGTGCCCTGCCATATTGTCGTTAATAAGCTCAATTTGACCTCTGGTTTCCATCTAAAGAACCCAGAGTCGTAACACTCCTCCCCCCTTCAGAGAAAAAAAAAATGTGACTACTAGAATAGTAGTCATATTTTTTTTGTAAGAGTATACAGAATAAAATGGACATCCATGACATAATAAAAAATCAACCAAACAACAATTTCTGTCAAAAAAATTACAAGGGAAATCTCTGAAGAAAAACATACACCAAACAAAAAAAAAAAAAAAAAACAAAAGGAAGTAAATAAATTGGACACGGGATATTTAATGTCACAGGAGAACCTAAAAAAAAAAATAACTAAAGCATGACATTTGGTATGGCTTCCTGCGGCTCAGATGAATGTTACTCAGGCAAGCGGGACAGAGCGTCGGCTATCACGTTGAGCCGGCCGGTAGGTGGATAATAGATAGATTAAAGTCCTGTAGGTACAATGCCCACCTGAGGATGCGTTTATTTTTCTGCTTCATCTGATTCATGAAAACTAATGGGTTATGGTCCGTGTACACTTCTACTACATTACCTGTGAGGTACACTTCGAACTTTTTGCAAGTTAGCACTAGCGCCAACGCCTCTTTTTCTATCACCGAATAATTGCGCTGCGCCTTGTCAAATTTCACAGAGTAATAATATACTGGGTGTTCCACTTTATCATCCCCAGTTTGCAACAACACTGCACCAGCACCCGAGTCAGACGCGTCAACTTGAATTTTAAAACGGACGGTCGAACCTTGGACTAGCAAGCACTGGGGCAGAAGCTAAGATCAATTTCAAGTTTTTAAATGCCTCTGCACAGTCCGATGACCACTTAAATTTAACGGCCTTCCGCAACAAATCTGTGAGAGGAGGGCCACACTGGAAAGTTCTGACAAAAGCGTCGGTAGTACGCACACCATACCAAGTTCCAGAGGCTAATGAACTCCAGAGGCTAATGAACTCCTGCTGCTAATGTGCCAAATCTGTCGGGGTATGTAGATGATATGTGTGGCTCTTTATGATATACATGGGCTGACCACATAGTAGAGCTACGCCAGTTGTTCACAGTCTTGAAACATGCAAATCTGAACCTTAAATGTAAAAAGGTCATTTTGGACACAAGGCACAGTGACGTACCTCGGTTATGAAGTAGGACCAAGGAAAACTGTTACCTCGACAAGACAAAATAGTGCTATTTGGACTATACCAGTGCTCAGGTCTAAAAAAAGGACATTCAACGATTTCTCAGTAT
>WNGS01166763.1:30350-42188 GCA_020271785.1 Procambarus virginalis
TATATATAATATATATAGGGGTACCACCACTGGTTTGATTGAAGAAACCCACATCCTCGAAGAAGAAAATGTGTTCAGAGAAGACCTTGTGGATTCTCACTGAATACTTTAATCTTTTCCTCTCCTACCACCCCTATTGTTATTTTTTTATATTTTTTTTTTATTTTATTTTATTGCAATGCTACAGTTTACAGAAAACACCACTTATATAACAATATACCAATCAGTGTTCGAAGACC
Organism: Procambarus virginalis; assembly: GCA_020271785.1. NCBI lineage: Eukaryota > Metazoa > Arthropoda > Malacostraca > Decapoda > Cambaridae > Procambarus > Procambarus virginalis. The sequence continues at coordinate 30,590 of WNGS01166763.1, forward strand.
TCGTCCAGCTCTTCAGGGGTCGGGTGCGTACCCAAGATACAGCACGCATTTCCCCTCTGAACAGCAACACTCAGGCGCTGGAACATGAAACTGGCCGCTCTTGGGTCTCTAGTCTTCCCAATGAGTTTCTCGCCCACCTCCTTCAGGAACTTAAGTGCACATTACCCCAGGCGCCCAGAGTCTCAGAGCCTATCGGCACGAACCTGTAACAACGTTCTAGGTCCCTGTACTTGATAGATTTCTGGGTCTCCCTGAAGGTGGCAGTTCCGCCTCCCTCTGCTGTGCTGTAAGGTAGATAGGTATCGGCCAATGTAGATGCACACGTGTAGTCCCACACGACCTACTTACCTTCCCTCCACGGCTGCAGGGTGACTCCATCTAGGCGTTTTGGCTGTTGTCAGGTCTGCACAACTGGGGTTCCCTTTGTGCTGGACACCCAGCTGTAGCCAAACTTCTCTTGATGATGTCATTGACTGCTTCGTGTCTGGCAATCTTTCCCTGTGTCTTACAACAGATGAGCCCATGGCTGCCGTATTGGTCTGCTCGTGCATGGCCGCAAATACACCGGTGCTCGGTGGAGATAGGGGCGGCAAGGCGCAGGGCAACACCAATACTTAGGGTCCGATGGTCCAGGCGGGTGCCCAAGGCGGAATTAGGGACTGCCAACAGGAAGTCCCCGCATGGGGCGCTTGCACAGCTAGAAGACGCGCTCTGTCCTTCCTGGAAGCTGCCTCCAGCAATGATATATAATATATATATATATATATATATATATATATATATATATATAATATATATATATATATATATACACACAACATATAATCTCTTCCCACAACCAAACCATCACCAGAGAAATCTTAGCAAACAACACTGAAATCATCGATAGATACAGCGACAGCAGGCGGCTTGACATCTGCAAGGCACTACACATCAAGAAGTCAACACCAGCAATCAACAGCCAATTAATGCACAACTATATTCTACCCACTTCAAGACTCCGCTCCAATATAGAAGCATCAAGAAATATGGGCCAATAGGCCCTCTGCAGTTACTTCCATCCTTCCCTTTAGCTTATACCCCGTCCTGTACCCGTTCTATACCCTGGTCTGGCTTGTGTTGAAAATCTGTTTTCACCTCATCCAATACTATTGTAACATGTCACCTCACCCAAATGCAGGTATATAAAATCGAAGATGTTTAAGCTCTATTCAGTTATAGTTGTGTGTATGTGTAAACTAAAGTCTTTGAAAATGTAATAAGTTTTACGTAACGCGCTCAAGTGTCGCGTCAGACTAGAAATAAAAATGAATTTTGGAGAATTGATTTTTCATTTCCCATCAACAGTGAAGAGAAGCATAAGAAAGACGAGAAAATTCGTGTTAGAATTATTAATCTTACTTTTTCGGTCATATTTAATAATATATGTCTACAGGAAAGACTGCTACCAAAATATACTAATATATATATATATATATATATATATATATATATATATATATATATATATATATATATATATATATATATATTACAGTATATATATATATATATATATATATATATATATAATATATATATATTATATCTGCAGGTAACCCAGCCTATAGCTGTAACTCTATAAACTTCAGTATAAATATTCCTTGGCATAGAAATGATAATCAATCACCCACCTTTCACTGCGTCTTGCACACTAACAACAATCAAGCACTACCAACTTCCTACAAGTAGTCAACAAGAACTTCCTTCCCACATCTGGAAGTTCACTACCCTGACATCATCAGGTTCTTCCAGGTTCATCTACCAGGAAGATGAACTACAGCTCTCCCAAGCTGCTGCATCATGAAATTTTAATTGGACTCCAGTGGTACTCCACTACTGATTCCACAGAAGCATGTGAGACTTCACTTCACTGCTCCACTTCACACAGTTTGAGGTCCAATTCCTCAATATGGGGCTTGCTCTTCCTCAGAGTACAACATCTACTCCTACAACCTTGAAGTTCCTGTCATTAACTTCTTCTTTGGCCTCAGAGTACTCCCATCAACTTCTTCCTCAGGACAAACCTGCAACCCATCGATATGCCAATAAAAATGTTCCTCTATAAATACATAAACAAAATAAACCACACAATTAATGTTTCCACTCAACATCTCTCTGTCTCCCGAACGTTGTGGGTGTGGACTTCCCCACGTTTGGACTGGTCCATCCTCTGCCCGGCCGGGCGGCCCTCGAGGTAGCTGGCGCAGGCCCTCAGTTGTCCTCAGAAGCTCGGCGTGGAAAAATGCGCCGCTCATCCCTCAGCTGGCTCTCTCACCTCTACTCTCTTATTTAGGCTTTCTGCCTTGACAAAATGTGTCTAAATATCAACAGACACTTGCTACGATCGCTGGGCACACGATCAACTATAGGCAATCACTATTAACTAGTTAAATTTGGGCTTACCACAATATTGTTTCTTGCGAGGGCACTCCTCGATGACGCCTGACCAGGGCGCTCTCAAGGCTGCCCAAGAAAATGTTTCAGGATGGCTTCACAACTCTTCCTGCCGTCCAGGACTTGAGCCCGTAACGTTCCCAGCTTGATTCCACAGCTGAAACGTCTGCACACTTCTTTCCTCTTGAAGGTATATCAACTAGGGGGTTCTTCTCTATCAGGAGCTCAACGGAGCACAACTTTCCCTTACGATTTCTGGTGCTTAAGCGAGCTCAACGTCCTCAGAAGCGAGCCTCACGCCCCCAGAAATCTCTCCACATCTCATGTCAAGTCATTCATTCCTATTCATGTTCACTGTCCATATTCTTAAACTGTCTGTCAAATATAACCAATTGTTTTACGTATGTATCTTCATGTCTATATTTCTTTGACCTCTTAGGTCAGGTCTTGCAGAATAACTCTCAAGGTAGACACATTTTTTCAGCTACCTGAGAGCATAACAAGGTCAACTAATTGCTTCCCTGTGATTTATAAGAACCAGTTAAATGCGTGTATGTGACGTAATATTTGCCCCACTGTGCTGCTTCCCTTCCAAATACGGCACCTCCCCCCCCCCTGCATGCAGGAAATAAATTCTCAGGAAAAAATAATTTTTGTTTTTGAAAATGTTAAATACCCTTCCCTGATCACAGATATGTAAAAAAAAATGAAATTTTACTTACTTTGGCCGCAATGGGGTCTGGAAAATGGCGTGTGACGTCACGATTTGGTGGTCGCCCGTTTCATAGACCTCGGAAGTCAGACACCCGCCAGCTTGAACATTCGCGAGTTGCCACAAATATTTTTTGTTAATTTTTTGTGTACATTTCCAAATACATTTGTTTTTTGTTTTTTCTTGCCAATCTTATGTATAATGAACACGTACACAACATCATGGCAGTAGAACATCCGTACTGTCCAAAGACATTGTGTTATATGTTTCACAAATATGTCCACATATATTGCTCATATATCCTATGTTTCATGTTCATTTATATATGTTTACAACATATTTACACACTATACACTATCACACACTATATATAATCACCATCAACACACTCAGAACTTCGCGAGTGTGAGCTGCCACACCCAGCCAGCCCTCCCTCACTCCTCCAACACCTAGCTCACTCCTTACTCGCCAACATTCCTCCTCTCACCATACTGTTCTTGTTGTTATTACACTATTTACACACGTTATGTATACGTATCTACATGTTTTATTCACCATTGCTATGCAAGTAAGCCGACATTGTGTCCAAACAGAACAGTGGCCACCATACACTGCATGAGAAATCACACAGCAGCCAGCAGGCAATGCTACGAGTACGACGCCACCTCCCTCACCAAAATGACTCCTCCTAACATACTCCTGTTGCTGTTATTACACTATATACATACATTGTATATACTCATGTACAGTGGTACCTAGGTTTAAGAGTTTAATCCGTTCCTGGAGACAGCTCGTATTCTGAAAACTCGTATTCCGAAACTAATTTCCCCATAAGAAATAATGGGAAATGAATTAATCCGTTCCTGACTACCCCAAAAACCCCACTTCAAACTAAATTTGATTGCTATTTCATCTAAATAAACCTACAAAACTATGTTCAAGTTATTACTTACCTTGCTGTTAGCGTATGGAAGATGGTGAGGAGGAGGGAGGAGAAGAGGTGTTACATTTTGGAAGGGGAGTCCCCTTCCATTATAACATCAGGCAGTGAGGACTTCACTAGTGTGCACACTCTGGCACGTTTTGCCTGCATACCACTATGACTTGCTTGTCTTACTAAGAATCTGTCTATAGACACTTGTTTTTCCCTACATTTTAACACTTGTCTGTAGTAAGACATCACATTGTCATTTAAAAGGTCAATGCAACAGCCTGCTACAGCTTTATCTGGGTGAGTTTTTTCAACAAAAGTTTGCAATTCTTCCCATACTTCACACATTTTCTTAACACTTTAGCGTTATCACAGCGCTCAAGAGCATTACCACTTTTTGTGTTGAGGTTGCACAGCGGACTCGCTCATGAGTCACGAGAAAAAATATTTCTATAAACTCTATTTGTTATGCGATCAACTTTGGAATAGTTTTAAAATGTCCGCCATAAAATTTTCGTTTTCTCTAATAGCTGCATAGCCTATTTGAGAGAACGGCATAGCATTGCACCATCGAGGTAAGACCATTGTAAATAAATAAATAAATATAAATAAATATGTTTATTCAGGTAAGGTACATACATACAAGTGATGTTACATTAATGGATCGAATTATAGATAGAGCTAGTACATACAATGCCTAAAGCCACTATTACGCAATGCGTTTCGGGCAGGAAGAACATTAATATCTAGAACTTAATACTAATTGAGCATAAAGAATAAAATGTGTTGAGAACAAATACAAATAAAGATAAAAAAAAAGGGGGGAACGTGACTGAAAAAGCAGCACAAATACAAAAGGTTGACAAACAGCGTTGATTAAAAAAAATAACAGACATGGGTTGACAATAGAGGGGTAAGGTAGGTTACAGGGAATTTATTAGGTAGTGTTTAGTTTTAATCTTAAACTGGTTGAGAGAGGTACAGTCTTTAACATGGTTGGGGAGGTCATTCCACATTCTGGGTCCCTTGATTTGTAGAGCATTTCTAGTTTGATTAAGCCGTACTCTTGGAATATCAAAACTGTATTTATTTCTGGTGTGGTGCTCATGGGTTCTGTTACAACCTTCAGTGAAGCTTTTGAGTTCAGGATTGGCATTACAGTTCAGCGTTTTATATATGTATGATACACAAGAGAGAATGTGCAGTGACTTAATATCTAACATATTCAGAGATTTGAGTAGGGGTACCGAGTGATGTCTGGGGCCAGAGTTGGATATTGTCCTAATAGCAGCTTTGTGTTGAGTAATTAGAGGACGTAAATGATTTTGGGTAGTAGAACCCCAAGCACAAATACCATAGTTGAGATATGGATAGATGAGGGAGTAATAGAGAGTCACCAGGGCAGGTCGGGGTACATAATATCTGATCTTAGAAAGAATGCCAGCAGTTTTTGAAACTTTTTTGATATATTTAGAATGGGTCCCTGGAAATTCAGCTTGTGGTCAATGAGAACGCAAGGAACTTGCCATCTAATTTGTTACAAATTTGGGTATTGTTAATTTTGAGATTTATTTGATTAGAGGATTTATTGCCAAACTGAATATAGAAAGTTTTGTCAATGTTAAGGGTGAGTTTGTTGGCAGTTAGCCAAAGATGGACTTTATTTAGCTCAGTATTTACTGTGGCATTTAGAGCAAGGGGTCAGGACTGGATTAAATGAAGGTTGTGTCGTCAGCAAATAGAATTGGTTTGAGGTGTTGGGAGGCATTTGGAAGGTCATTAATGTAGATGAGAAAGAGGAGAGGGCCAAGTATGCTGCCCTGAGGAACACCAATGTTGATGGGTAGGGTGGGAGAAATTGAATTATTCACAGAAACATATTGGAGCATATTGTATTGTTTACACGACAAGTGTAATCGACATAGTTTTTTATTTGGTGCCGGTCTAACGCATCCTTGTGTGACATTTTATACTTATGTTCTTCTAGAACATTCTATTGCGAACACATTGGTACAAAAATGAAATACATAGAAAATTAATGTCAGGACAGTTAATAGAGTATACACTTTTCAGTGTTGCCACTCGATCACCCGAAACGCAGCACGATTTTCTTAGGTTAAACCTTACCACTGGTTTTCTTGGGACCCATGGCGAGATATATAATAACAACTTTTATGGTCAAATGACCAAAAATCCAACAAAACACTGAAAATCCGGGTGAAGAATTTACGTGGGATAGTCACTGGGCACAAGGCACTGATAACTAAGGGGTGAGGGGCGACGATCGCCGTACCATCACGCGCTAGGTTGGCCTGTACGTGTGTCAACAAATGCTCCTTCCGAGGCACATTTTCTGAGCAAATACTGCTCGTGTTCCGAAAAACTCGTATTCAGGGACACTAGTATTCCGAGGTACCACTGTGTTGTGTCCAAACAGTACAGTGGCCACCATGCACTGCATGAGAAATCGCACAGCAGACAGAAGACGACGCTACGATTACGACATCACCTCCCTCACCAAAATAGCTCCTCTCAACATACTCCTGATGCTGTTATTACACTATACACACACACTGTATATGCCCATGTACATATGTGTTCTCCGTAGTGAACCACGAAGCAAGTATGGTGAGCAAAACAAGAGTGGCTGCCACACACAGTCAGGCTACCTCAATTCTCTCCCTTCCTCCCTCACCAAAATTCCTCCTTCCACAATACTACGCACAACGCTAATTATAACCACAATCCTGGTCACTAATTCCTGTAAATGAATAATTGACCACAAGTTTATTTTGAAAAGGAACCTAAAACGTCGTTTGAAGATTCCTAGATGGACGAAATAATGCTGTGGTGCTGTGGCTAGCACTGTGAACATCGTGACCAGCATTGAATCACTGATATTTGAACATTGTACCCAGTCATTATCACACTCGGGCTCTTCGATAATACTATCATGGTTTAATAATACAGATTATATATATATTTTGACGTTATTAGGCGATGCTGTGGTCACACGCTGAACAGCAGTGCTGTGGTCACATGCTGAACAGCAGTGCTGTGAGTGCCAGCCTTGGTTGCTCACTCACTATTGAGGCTCTCACACCCGGAATGTGTACCATGATTTTTTTTTAAAGATGGCGTCTGTTTACAAGAGCCCTGAGGAAGTTGATGTGAACCGCATGTGGCCGCGGGAGTTTTGAATGGAACGTGAAAAATACAAATACCCGGAGGCGCGTAGCACACCCCAGACGTGGCCTGCAGGCGCATTGCACAGTTAAAGGGTTAAACACCACTACAAGATGATGTTTGCCAGACATCTTAATAATCAGCTAGAAACAATTAAAGACTTATATAAAATCATCACTATAAAGTCAGCTATCTGGACTATTGCTAATACATAGAATGAGGTACAGCAAACAACACTAATAAATGGTTGGAAAAAACTTTAGTCCGAGTCAAGTCTGTTTCCTGAGGAAGATGACGAGACAGATTTTTAAGGATTAGCGGTGAAGAAAGTTAGCAAGAAGAAAAAGTTAAAAGAAAAATTCATTTTATAGGGATTATAGAACAGAAAGCTGTGCACACAATATGTAAAAATGGTGAGAATTGGTCTGAAACTGTATTTTTGTATCTGAATCTCAATTTGAAATTCTAGAGAAACAATCGAGAAACAATCTTCGTCCACTCATGGTTTATTCTCAACAACAGCAACAACAATGATGTCACAGGTGTACGTTACATGATTTACTATTTTTTCTTCGCAATACGTGCAGTTTGCATGAAGGTATATCCTTCCGATGACTGCACAAGTGGTAATGTAGAAAGATGTGTAAATGACAATGCACAACAACACATTAATGGTCATGATGTGCCCGAGTCAAGAAGATAACGAAGCCATTAACGCAGGCGAGAATAAAGGCAAAATAAACAAAAGGAGAGGAACGTAGGATGGGAATAAAGAAAACAGAAGGCGAAAATGCAAAGCATCGCCACAGGAAAGAAAGCAAGGGACGGAGGCAAGGCAAAGGATGTGAAGGAGGCAAGTGCGAATGTGTAGAAGGGTAGAGGAAGTCAAGATGGGAAGTTAGGACAGGGCAAGGTACGGAGACAGCATTCGGGGCCTCACGACTGGGACACTAATGCACCAGACTTCGCAGAAGCACCAGCAGGACAGCAGGACAACAGGAGGAAAACCTAGGAAGGGTGTGAGGATAAGTCGTGGAAGAAATCAATGTCAGAGGCCCATCAGGCAAGGTGGCAGGACACTTGGAAATCGAGACGACGGAGGATTGCTTCCGCTTAGTACCGGGGGCAGAGACGTGTGGCAAGGCAGCCTAGGGGGAGACACAGGGGAGGCTCGCCAAAGAGTTCCGAAGAGCATTGTCTAAAGCATCGATTCAAATGCATTGGAGATAGCAGAGGCAGCTGCGGGAGGATGGACATCAACCACAGAAGAAGTGGAAGAGATGAGTGACGGGTCAGCCTCAGGAATGGGAAGGACAGACTGTGGAAAGAATTTAGTGATGAGGTGGACCAGCACTGTTGCGAGTGCATCCACAACGTGAGCGACAATAGCGTCAACAAGATCGGGACTCGGTTAAATGATGGGTGGAAGAGAAGAAGCCTCAGGGGCAAGAGGAACATCAGTGACAAACAGGTCAGGTACAGGCAAAGGTGGCGGCAGAGGGGGAAGCATCGGATAACAAGGAACTGGGGCAGGATGAGGCAAAGCACGACTGGAAGGCAGAGTAACGATGGGAAGAGCCTTAGTGAGCACTGCAAAATAAGAATGACACTGCTTGAAAGTGATGGTATGATCACCACCACAGTTGAGGCAACAGAGCTTGTCGGACTCACAGTCACGAGTGTAATGGGAACCATAGGATTTGCCACAATGGACATCATTGGTGCAGCCATGGGAGGTACAGTATGGTGAAAACCCTTACAACGAAAACACTGAGTGGGACGGGTAACGTACACCTCCAATTTATAGAGGAAGTCATTAATCCAAACTCGATCAGGGGGAGAAGAAGTCATGAAAAGTAAGGAGAGCAGTGCCGGTATCACACAGGTCGCCATCAATTCTACGCATAAATTCCTTGACACCAAAGATCGGAATTTCAGCATCCTGCAGTTGCACCTTGATGTTGTCCGCATTAATGTCAACAACATGCCGGACCACATATCGTACCAAGCGGTCACCCACAGGCATATAACAATGGACCTAGTAACTGCAGATATCAGTAATGTTCGAAAGCACCAAGTCCACGGAGGAAGCGTGGTCCACGGCAATCAAGTTCCTGCGTTTATTCAGCCTAAAATCGTGCACCTTGGTCCTAAAGAACTCGGGAACGGCTTGATAGAAAAAGCTGCATGCCCTACTATTTCCAAAAACACTTCGATCAGTGGGCGTATCGGCATCAAAGGCGATAATGAATTTACGTAGGCCAGGAGAACTCGTCTGATCGGGAGGGAGTGGAGGGTGTGGAGACAGAGGTTGCGGGAGAGTCACAGGGCACCACAGGACGCAGGCAACATTTCGCCTTTAATCTATTAGCCTTACTATGATGTTTACTGTCCAGAAAAAACACCCTCGGAACCCCCTCCAAGACCGGGAGAACGTCGTAACCGGAATGCGTGCCAAGGGATAACAGGTCCTGAAAACCCTCAAAGGGATCAGAAAAGTTCAAGGGGGAAACGCTGTGTGAACCACCATCCATTGCCATGGTCAGCCAGCAGGCCCCCCCTCTTACTATTTAAAATGTTATAAACAAAGGAACATCTGCTCAAAACATGCTACACTTAACGTCTGTAGTACTTAATTCTACAAACCTTAATCCTAACAAATATGGTGAACAAAACATGTAGATACTTATATATAATGTGTGTATAGAGTATTAACACCACAAACAGTGTACTTGAAGGAGGGATGTTAGTGCGTCTGGCCTTGAACCAGTGAGGAAGGGAGGGAGAGTCAATTGTGTGTGGCCGCCTGTTACTGTCTGCCGTCACCATACAAGCTTTGTGGTTCGCTATGGTGAACACAAATGTAGATACTTATATATAAGGTGTATATATAGAGTAATAACAGCAAAAAGAGTGTTGGGAGAAGCCATTTTGGTGAGGGAGGTGGCATCATCTTCCTGACTTGTCATGCTGTGTAAGGGTGGCCACTATGCTATGTGGGCACTATACCAGTTTAGATGAACAGTTATGGTGAACAAAACATGTAGATATTTATATACAACATCTGTATATAGTGATTAAAAGCATGACACTGTTGATATGCTTGCAAAGACAGATTGTAGAAAACCAGTAGTAGAAATTGATATGGGTGTTTCATTAGCAGTGACAAAGAGAATACTTAAACAAATATCTAATGAAGATCTCACCGACCTAACAAATTCACAAAGGCCTGAAAGTTGCAGTATTAAATATTATGATAGATATCGTGAGGAGACATTCACGTATGGGACTAATAGAGCAAGAACTCGGCAATGTGATGTCATAGTTGCCAGAATACACCTGGGATATAGACGTATCTGGCAACTTTCTCAAAACCCAAATGTCGAGTACACAATATGTCAACTTTGTGAAAGAGAAAACATGCACTCACTTGAACATTATATTGTAGAATGTCTCATATTGTCTGACTTTCGCCCTCCTTGTCTGAAGTATGCTGAACTCTGTAACTGCTACTGTATATGAGTACTGGAACACTTGATGATATATTGGACTTGTACCCTAGATTAACCATGTAATGTAACTATATAACCTGAGCTTGTAAAAGCATCTTAATCACCTTCAGTGGTTAAGTTCTTAATTGCACACTAGTTTCTCTTGTCAGCTATCTCACCCTGTCAGAGTAAAAGAGACAAATATATGTGTATATATGTTAGTATATTTTGGTAGCAGTCTCTCTTGTAAATATATGTTGTTAAATATGACCGAAAAAGTAAGATTAATAATTCCAACATGAATTTTCTCAATATTTTCTTATGTTTCTTTTTACTGTCGATGGTAATTGAAAAATCAATTTCCGAAATTCATTTTTATTTCTAGTCTGACGCGACACTGAAAACGCGTTTGTAATAACTTATTACATTTTCAAAGACTTTAGTTACACACACAACTGTAACACTAAACAGAGTTTTACTATGCTAACATTTAAACAACTTTGTCTTATATATCTTAAAACTCTATAAGACTTTTGTCTTATTGAGTTTCTCGTGAGTAGGTTGGCCGTTTTTGGGGTTTATAGTAAATCGTCAATTGTATCTTCTGATTTTTGTGTGTAGGGATAACGTTCCTAATAACAATATCTTTCAGGACCCTTTCCTCCGTTTTATGAGCTGTGGAAAAGAAGTTCCTGTAAAATAGTCTGATAGGGGGTACAAGTGTTGTGTTAGTTGTCTCTTCAGAGGTTGCATGGCGTTTCACCTTCCTTCTTATGATGTCTTCAACGAAACCATTGGAGAATATATTATCTGGAGAATTGGAGAATAGTAATTACACCTAGT